>JAQGAP010000368.1:0-38689 GCA_034697805.1 Orchesella bifasciata | reverse complement strand
GCTGAGCTTCTATCATCCTGATTTACATATACATGTCCAATACCTCACTTCCACAAAGTCTTTGTTAGTAAAAACCAAACAGATCTGTGTAGACTACCAGAAGGATTTTATAATGCTTCCTTAAAGTACCAGAATGTCGTGTGAAGATCAAATTAAACTTTGAGGATCGAATCTGCGTATTTTGTTAAAATATTCATGAGAAGTTGATGAGAGACAGGTATTGAAAATCGATGAATAAAAACAATAATATTTGAGTAAATCAATTGAATGATAATCAGCAATTCTGTATACGGAACTACATAATATAGCATAATATAAGAGCGTACGTTGTACAGTATGGGAATTTACGGAAAAAATCACTAAAAATCTTTGCATGCAGCCAGTCTCTCAAGAAGCAGATAATGAATTTTGTGAAAATATGTGTGTGTAGTCAAACCAATAAGGTCCTGTTCTGAGATGGGACATCTGCTTAATGCCCATCTCATCAAATAATACCAGTCCCGAAAGTAGTCGGCATGAAAGCTCAGCTAAGCAAACTGTGCAGGAGAGGAAAAGAGCATAGTTTTGACATAACGAAGGAAAAAGAAGCAGCCGGTCCCATCAAACAGGATCATCATGATTGCCGAGTTGATTTGTGAACTGGGAAAATGCTGGTCAAATACGAGTCAAAAGAAGCCAGCAGCAGTAGATACCGGCTGAGATGATGCGGCTAGAGAACCACACCACACTGCAACATGCAGAATCATTATTGTTTACAAAATATATAGATACTTACACTTCTATTTAACTGAAGGGTTTACTTGGTATAAGCGTACAAAGTTATAAAACAGCAATGCACTGGTTTTAAGAAAAAACGGGTTTCATCACTTTGACTGTACGTTTGGCGTTTGCTTGATTCACTGATCACTTAGCGATCACCCTGAACCACCAAATTACTTGCAGTGCCAACCAGCCGGTATAGTACCTTACTTCTCGCTTTTTTCAGATCAAATTCCTATACTTCGGCGTACTTTTTAGTTTTCGTTTTGTACTTAAGCATTGTTCTGCTCCTGTCCACTTGTTTGTATATTCTTTGCCCGTCCGACCATCTTTCATAAAAAAAACTTGCCTTGTCAATTAAACAGAGGAGCATTTAGCACTTGCCTTTCCAAATTTACTGTAGTTCAGTATATGGGATACCTGTACTTCTTTAGTTGGTTTTGTAGATTTCATGTATTTGCGAATGTAGTGGAACAGGAAGGTTTGGTCAAATCATAATCTTCAGGTTTAGATTAGACGTATCAGGAACGATGGATGATATAAATGTAGAATACTGTCTTAATCTCATTTAAACTAGTCTATATTCTGCCATACATTCTTTGCTCCGGTGTTTAGTGAAACGTTTGGGTTGAATTGGAATTGCAAAATTATCTGGACGGAGTTGTCTGCAAAATGTACCTCAGAAGTAAAAAAAAGTTTTTGCTCTGACTCTGGAATAGACAGCTATTCATGACAATGCTAAGATTCGTTACAAAACACTCATATCTCAAGAAAGACGTTGTCATGAGCAAAGACGCGAAACCACACCTGCTACTCAGCGAGCAGTCTGGGACTTGCTTTGTAGTCTTCCAATCAAATACAAATTTTGCAGTTTTTTGTGCTTCATTTTTGTACTGCGCAGTTCTTGGGCTGACTGAACTTTATGGGATCATACAGATTTTGTGAAACGAAATACTGGTTTTAGCCGCTGTTTTCCTATCGTACTTCATCTAATATCTCTTTATTGTGGGCTCCAAGGGAGATTGCTTCTGATTGCAGGGAATAAAGGATTCAAATACATAATATATGGTTTCATTTGTACATTTAGATTTCTTCAAGGTACTTGCCTTAAAATAAGATAACTAAATTCTTGAAGACCAATGATTGGTGTACATTTGGTTATTCTGTTAACCAATGCATTGATCCAATGAACGTAAAACTACAAGATTTTTGGTTTCCTATCATCGTCATCCATAGTCAAAGACATACTTCATTTAACATATTGAAATGTCATAAATACTTAATTTCTGATCGATTCCTGAGGGACTGAGCGTCACCAAATCAGTTATTTCCATTTGGAATAGACTATTCACGTGTTTTTCACTGCTAATACATGAATTTACGACTTTATGGAAACTGATTCATACACACCATAATGTGATAGATCTCAAAATTGATGAAGAAAGGAGAAGTCTTGGGAGTTGTACTGTATTTACGACATCATAATAAATATAAATAAGAATACTCGGCATGAATGGCTTGCAGTACTATAATATGATTATAATATTCGATGAAGGCTGGTTGACGACATAGGAACCCGCTCGAAAATTGGCATGAATCCAAATGGAAAATTAAATTGGCCATATCCTTGCCGTAAGCATTGATCGCGCAACAAAAAATAGCTATTAGGTTGTTAAAATTACCGGACTACCAAACAAAGTTTTCCAAAATAAAATACTTTTCTTGTTCAAGCCGTGTAGCTATTCAATCAAAGTATTGGGTTAAAATGGTACTAATATATAACATTCAATGTAAAATTATGTTCTGGTACTATTATAAAAAAATGCAAGGTGGCTTTTTATCGAAAACTGTCGGGTTTGGCTATGAATAGGTTTCCTAACTCAAAACATAAAATGCTTATTCTAGCGGGCATCAATTTAACAAACGAATATTATACCTATTGTTGATCATTTAATTTTCATAGACTGCCTTCAAAGCAGTCGTTGCTTTTCTGTGACAGATTCTTATGAACATTGATACGACGGACTTTAATTTGGGGCATTATGTAATAATATTTATAAAAAACTCAACTATCCATCCTTATTTTTAAATTTCAAGGTAAATTTTCTTGTTTTAAATGCATAATTTTAGAATCATAGAATTGCGTAATTTTACAAAAAAAAGGGATGCGGTGGTGACTGTTAAAGCCGAAACCCTTTTTAACGTATACGTAAAATTGCATATTCGTCCAGCACACAACACACATGTGAACATATACATGAAACTTGCTCAACAAAGAAGGGAGCACTGAACATGTAGTAGGTGAGCGAGGTACGTGTAAGAATAGGTTTACGCGAATCTCTCATGCACCGACTGCAAGGTGTGCAAAAACGTGTCCGTTCTTTCTTTCTCAGCATTTTCAACATGGCGGCCCCATTTTTGCAACGCAGGTTTTTTGTACTTTAAAATTCGAATGTTTGCTAACGCCGATTCAATTTTAACCAACTTTCAAAATCCAATATCAGTTATTGTAAATTTGGTAATTTGTAGTAAAAACATTACACCATGAAATTATACACACGTAATGTTAGAATAGTTTTACGAGTTTCATATTTTTTAATAATATATTGAACACATGTTTGCATATGTACTTACAAATTTACAGTTACATGAATATAATCCACGTCGAGTTGGATCTGCTGCCCGCATGTTATTTTACCGCATTTTAATTGAATGGTTCGCTTCAATAAATGATTTATTTAGTAAAAGTTAAACTAATATTTGCTTTTTTTCAGGATGAAAATATTCTTTTTTAGTACATGATCGGAATATTTAACCGTGTATTTAACTATTGATATGTTTTAAAGTATATGCAACCTAGTAGCACTTTAATTAAATTTCATTAATAGCACTTTGGAGTTCACATTTTAAATCGCGTGAGTTCACACAGACCGACGACCAGCATAATCTGATATCTTTCAGGGACATTGACATGTCATTGTACCCACAAATTGAATATTAGACAATCTCATGCAAAACTGAATTCCCGTGTTCCGAGAACTGGTTTACTTTCACAATTCCCAAAGAAATTGGATTTTGGCAAATAATGATCGGGGTTTAGAAGCCCACGCTGCATATTCGAGCAATAAAAATGAATTTGTGACTCAGGAAGAACTTGAGAAGAAAGTGCAATGTTTCCATTACACTAAAGATGTCCCAAAAAAGTATGTATAGCCCAAGTGTCCAAGTGGTACGTTTGGAAAGACTTCAATGCAATGCTCGTCGTTGAGTAATCGTGAGTAGCAATTGTTAGCGAGCAGCATGCAACTCCCAGCTAACTGCCCTAATTTCTCAATATGCCCAACAGAATGACAATGATACACCCGATTGATGAAGCTAATAATATGTCTTCCTTGTGTGTATCCTGTCAAACGACTAATAACGTTATTGAATTGCTTTGCTTTCCCATTTTTGAGATTGACAATTCCCAAAGGAAAGTGTTTTCTGTGTCAGGGAATTGCTACCACTTGAGTGGAGGTAGTACAAGTCTGAAATTTATTTGCTAGCTGCTTCTTTGACTTTGACAACAGTTATTTGGAGCATTATTGCGACCAAACATGTCATGGCATTCAATAGAAGGGTGAGCTAGCATTCCTATTTCTAACTGAGCAGTAGCAGACAGATGCCATCAATCACCGTACGGCAGGAGAAAACAGCCAACAAATTATTCTTCACTCTCACTTTCACTCTTATAAAAGGAACGTTTTCAGCCAGTTACACTACATTTTGCCCTCGGGAGAAGAGTCGTAAAAACGTCCAGAGAAAAACATTTTTGCACCATTACTCTGCTTAAAAGTTTCTATTGCCGTGAAATTGAATCCTGCATAGTTTGTATAGAAATTGATTAGAACTGGATTTTTATTTAAGAAACTAAAATCAAGTTATGAAAACCAATTTGAAAACTAGTCCGGGGCGTGCAACGATACTATTTTTGAGCAGTACAATCACACTACTGGCAATTTTTGTGAGTAATATTCGATCATGTGGCAGCTCTTCCTTATCATCCAAATGGGTATGGCCGCAAGATTCGCAAGCGAGAGGAAATTTGCCCCAAAGTTTAGACGCAAAAACCAGCGACGAGCATGAGACAGGTACTTAAATTATTTAGAATTTACGAAATTCTTTCCTTCATGAACTTTGCTTAATTCACTGAGATGCTGGAATCTTTTAATAGAGGGAATACAACCAAGAGCCTACTTCACATTTGGGAGCTTCACAACGGCTCCTGCACCGCAAGCAACGCGAACAATGGGAACAACGACTATAGCAGCATTGACGTCAATTGCGGCAGTAAACTGCACTTGTGTTCCATTCTATTACTGCGATGAAGGACAGGTTTGTCTGATAATAATTATATTTGACGATCAATTGATTATCCAAGATGAATTTCAATGTTTCGGACCAATTCCCAAGTTTCACTAACCCACTATTCCAAATCTACTTGTGTGACAGGTTGTTTCCGATGGGAATGGGGTGATTGACATTCGACAAGGATGGCCCTGTCGCAGCGTGTTGGAAGTATGTTGCAAGAATCCACGAGCTACACCAACACCACTACCAGTCATTGTCGGTCCAGTTACAACTTCACTCCCAATATCTGGAGGCGGCTTAACTACCGTGGGGACAGCAATCCCTGGATTCATCCCGCAATGTGGAACATTAAATCCGAATGGTGTTCATGCCCGCATCTTGGGATTTAAGGTAACGTGTCAGCAGTTACGGAAATGGGTTGAATCACATTGGATTAGGGATTATTGAAACTCATGAAGCTGATTGAATTTAGGATTCTGAAACCCAATTTGGGGAATATCCGTGGCAAGCAGCGATTCTTGAACAAAAAGTGATCGGAGGGATTTGGGTTCTGAAATTTATTTGTGGGGCAGCCTTGATTTGGCCATCAGTCGTCGTCACAGCAGCCCATTGCGTGAGAGGAAAAGAAGCTGGGCACTTAATAATTCGTGTGGGGGAATGGGATACTCAGACAACAAACGAGTTTCTTCCTTACCAGGTGGGTGCATTTACGACATTGCTGCCTTCTATCAACCGTTTTCTGGGCTCACTACTGCTGGCATGTATCTGCTACAGCAAAGTGGTTTCTTACTGACAGCTATGCAAATAGAATGATACTTTGTTCCCAAACCGTTCTTACAGGTTCCGAGTTTTGTATGTAATATGTAAATTAATGTTTCTGATAGGATATCTGGGGAAAAGAGATCGTCATTCATCCTCAATTTTACAGTGGATCATTGCAAAATGATTTAGCACTTGTGTTTCTCAAAACGGCAGCAATTTTAGCACCTCATGTGGATACAATTTGCTTGCCAGGAGCATATCCTCAAGTCTCCTATGATGGAACATCTTGTTGGACTACTGGATGGGGAAAGAATGCATTTGGTTAGAATGCGTTTGTATTTACTATTTTACGGACATAATTTATAACAAAACTCCTTGGAAAACAATACGTTTATATATTGTTTGCCTACAATCACTAGGTCCTAGTGGCCAATATCAAGCCATTCTACATGAAACAGAACTCCCTGTGGTACCCGAGAACATTTGTACAATCCTGCTACGTAATACCAGTTTGGGGCAAAAGTTTTCGTTTCATTCAAGCTATTTATGTGCTGGAGGACTTAAGGGGAAAGATAGTTGCACTGGAGATGGAGGTAATAATAGACTCTCATGTTGTAACCAGTTAGGTTTGGAAGTAAATGAAAAACTTTCACTGTCTGCTTGAGCAGGTGGGCCGTTGGTTTGTGCAAGTACGGCTGATCCGTGGAGGTATGTATTGGCTGGCGTTACATCATGGGGTGTTGGATGTGGTACTTACGGTGTTCCAGGTTCAGTAATTAACAATTCGTCAATAATTAAAAATTGTGTTTAAATATATTTTTGAGCGTCACCTTTGAATTTTATTATGCTCAGGCGTCTACGTGGACGTATCAAAGTTCACGACTTGGATTCAAGCACAAGTTAGTCAACGAGTTCCCACATTTAATCCACGAAAGGTCGTCGTTGATGCAGCGACTACTTCACAAACAACCGGGCCTAATCAGTATGTTTGACGTTATACGTGGTAACAAAAACTGGAATCAAAACACACGTCTCAGTGGAATCAAGAAGCTTGGTCGCCCTCCCAATGATAATACTAGAAATTCCATTAAATTTCACGGAGACTCATTCCAAATCAATTCAGAAATGGATGGTTCTCCACCTAATGAACATTTAAAATCAGCTTGCCCACCTTCTAATTCTCAAATCTTCAATTTATTTTTGCATGCAGCCCTAGCATTCCTTGCCCTTTTAAATTGTTAATGAATGATATGCTTTCATGCTAATGAAATGAGTGATAACAGTCTTATTTTTTGCTATAATTTTCCTTGGTAGTTCTTATTGACATATTAAAGTAGTTCATATTACGTGACATACCTTATAATACATCATAATTGATGACTATACAACAACAAGAAGATGGTAACGAGCTTTTGAATTAAGATGGTTATATAACTAATGTATGTGTTGTTGTCATGTGATGTTTTTCCTTAAGGTTGTTGTAAAGGTGTTATAAGTGTTTCATGTAAAATATGTTATGGTATTTAATGTTTTTGCTAGGACAGGTATTTTTTTTTTTAAATATTAAAGTTTGAATCATTTTTCTCTTCACTCTTTCACATGTTCTCACAGTATACACATACATAAAATAGTACTTGAAACCATGACTATTTGCTACAAATGATGTTGGGAATCCTGAAAACACCTGAACGATGTCATATCAATTATATTTGTTCCTATAGCTCTTAAGTGCATATACTTGTATGACTGCATATAAATTAGTGTACTCTACGAACCTCTTGCATTAGACAGTACTTATGAAATAACATTTTGCTCTGGTGTATTGACTTGATTGATCTGTTTCATTAGTTGTAATAATAATAATTGCTGTTATCTGAAAAACTATTAATTTAAAAATTCATCGTGCAAGTGTCCCTGTCAGTTTCGGAGTCGGACGGACTTAAAGTAAATCGGATATCTCGGTTGCTGCTACCTTTTTACTTGTGAGAGATGTTTTGGTGTTTATTGTTCGTGCTGAGAATTGTGTGGCCGAGACAAAAACTAACAAGAACATGATGATAATGGTCAGTGATGATAAAACTGTATTAACTGAGAAATGCTACTTGTTTCTCCATTTTGGTGTATTGTTTTTTTTTTCACTATAATTATAGAACACATAGTTGAACGAAAACAGTTGCTTGGTTTTCATATCATTTTTTCCTCATTTTCATAACAGAAAATTGAATGTACAACTCAACAAAAAATTGAATACATAAAATTATGTTTGAGAGTGAAATAATTAGTGTGAGAAAGAATAAAGAGTGAAAGAAAGAAAAACAAAACCTAGGTTTGTGTGGCTGTGTGTGTGATGACAGTTAAGAGTGACAACAAGGCAAAAAATAAATATCATCGTGTATAACAATCAACAATTAGTAGTAGTAATAATAAAATTGTGGAAATTGTCACTATCATTTTGTTTTTTTACCTTTTTTTAAAAGTTTGATTACTGGCGAACAAAGATCAAATCAAAATTAATTTCCATTTGAAAGTAACGAACCGAACGAACGTTGTTGAATGATTGCGCATAAATTATATAATGTAAATAACAATATAACATAGTATAGTTTATGTAGTATCATATAAACATAGCTTTAGCCTAGCGACACTAATTTTCACCTTTATAAAGACCAATTCAGTTGTTTTGCAAATCCAATTATTACACGAAATATTATACATTTAGCTCAGAGCTGGAGTTTTCTTTTTTCAATAAATTGCAGTAAAGTATAGATTAAATTGTGTTGTTCTTTCCCTCCATTGTTCTTTTGGACTACATTAAGTGGAGTGGAGACTCTGACGATGATGATAATAATAATGGTTGTTGGAAAGAAATTAAGCAACTTTAACTTTTCTCTCAGATACGCTCTCCCTTTCATATTGAGATTGGTTGAAATGTTTAATCATTGATAAATCCCTTGATTGCACCTATTTTGCCGGGGATGATGCGCCAACCATTTGAGTGTTGTGCGTTTAAAATGTTGATGAAATGTGCTTGCAATTGTACTGGTAAGCCTAACTATATAACTGTTAACATGAGTGGAAATGATTTTTTGATGGTAAACAATGCTAATACTCCGAAAACTGCAATTAGAATGACAACCGTGTAAAGTAAGGCAAAGAAACAAACGAGAGACAGTCGGAATTTTTCTTAGATGGTGTAAAGTATGAAGAGTGGGATCATACGGCTCTCATTATTATTATCATTATCATCATCATCATCATCATCAACTTTTTCATGCTGTTTGTTTCTCTTTTGTGATCACGGATGGTCTTATATATATATATTCATTTAAAATTAGATAGTAAGATAGCAGAGATATTGATTTATAGATAAAGATATTGTATTATATATACGTGATGCAATTTTTTCCTTCTTGAGTGGTAGAAGTAATAATTGATTGGATTTTACAGTTTTTCAATTTTAAAATTTGATTAATTTTTTAAGGCCGAGCGCGAGGGTTTAGGCTGCCTCACCCTCAGCACCCTCCTCTTCTGCTGAGGCCGTCAGCATCTGGATCAGTTTTCCGGTGTCGATCTTGCCATTACCATCGATTGTCATTTGCTCATAGGCTTCATCAACTTCTTCAGCTGAAAACTTGTCGCCCCATGTCATCAGTGCGTGACGCAACCTTCGTAAAATTAAGTTCCATTAGATATCAAACCCGCTTACTTAAGCTACTTCAGGTTATGCAAACCCCATCACATGTCATTGGGAGAAAATGCGTGCAAACTAATGGAATTGGAATGCATAGGAAATATAACTTTGTACGTACTTCTCAGAGTCGATTTTGCCACCCTCATCGAATGACTTGAAGGCATTAATGATAACCTCATCGTCATCAGCGCTTCCTGACATGCGGTTTGCGAACAGTGTCAACAGCATGGTGAAGTTGAGGGGACCAGTAGCTTCTCCTAACAGCTCATCCAGCTCTTTGTCGCTGACCATACGACCCAAAGCATCAAAAGTTGCCCTCAAGTCGTTCTTGCCGATAACACCATCTTTGTCAGCGTCCATCATCTGGAAAGCCTGTGTACCATAAAAATAATTGCGTTAGCTGACTGATCATCTCTGGAGGTGTTGTAAAATTACGGAGGTTTATATTTCTGAGCCACAAACCTCTTTGAACTCGGCAACTTGTCTTTGTGAGAACATGGAAAAGATATTACTTCCAGTTCGCTTGGCTTTCTTGGACTCTCGGGTGCTTGCTCGCTTTGGTTCCTCGGCGGGTGCGGCCTCGGCAGCAGGGGCTGCCGCCTCATCCTCCTTCTTCTTCTTGGTCTTCTTCACTTTCTTGTCATCCGCCTTTAAATAATAGTCAGAGGAATGTATTAAAAACCAGTTGATAAATATAATGGAACCTCGTGTCCTTCCATCATCCTCAGGTGGATGACCGTGACACTAATATTTCTACCAATTGGTTCCAACTGGGAAATTTATACTAATTTAGAATAATATTGCTTTGCAATTATTTCAGTTTCCAGGTATTTTGCTTTTTGAAGAATAGTATTGGAAATTCTGATTTAAATTTGGCACTTGGTGTTTCCCATATACCACAACGGATTAAATCACGACTTGCCAATTGTCGTTATTTCGAAAGGAACTATTGAATAGTTTTTGAGAAGCAAATTTTTCCATACCATTGCACTAGAGGTTGATTAAGTACACTTGCTTTGCTTGTTATTTGCGGAGTGTGAGAGTTTGGATCACTTTTTAAGAATGCGCACAAGAAGCCTAAGTAAAATTGGAATGGAGAAGTGACTCGGAAGGAATGAAAGACAAAGTATGAGCCAAGTATAAAAAAGCCTTGCGCTCGACTGGGATTATTGTGAATGTATGTGTGTATACTTTGTATAAGTGTGGAGTGTTAAGCAAGCCTGTTGTAATTTTATCTCTGATATCTATCCTCGTTAAACAACAGCGTGAAACGCTACGCCTTATCAGTAGTCGCTACTTCGTTGCCACTCCAAGTTGACTGACTATTACTATTACAATGCTACCCTAGCACTTCTTGTAACAGATAATCAAGTTGTATTATATTTTGTTGCAAGCTTCCTTTCTTGCTTTTCCTCACTTTTGCTATTCCTCAGTTTGCCTTAAGATTACGAAAATAATTCAAGAGAAAGGAGCAAATAATGGCGAATGGGAAGGAGAGTGGAGTACGTAGCTAGTTGTCTACTAATATGTGTGAGCTGCTACAGTGTTTCTTGAATTGCTATACGCATTGAGAGGTTTGCTACTGCTGATCTAAAAATAATTCGGATTCTGAACAAGAAGTCGGAGTGATGAAGGGATGAGCCTACACAGGAAGCATGAAGATGTTGTTCGCTAATGTGTAAGCAAGTAAGGCAATAAGTGATTACTGGTTCGAGGCCGACTAGCGAGTGCCACCAGTTGTCTACTTGATCACTGGTCTGGCTTCAAATTGTGTTTTTGTGTGGTGCTGCATGTGTCTATGCGTCGCCTGCCTACTTCCTATTTACATGCTTGCGTTGTTGCCTCCATCCCAATATGCTCGTCCTATGGTTCTACACCTATCAATTTTTTCGCGTCTCAGCCCCTCCTAACCAACAGATTCCTAAGCATTTACTCCCCTCCTCCTGATCCCCACTCGTTTTATCCTTTCTGCATCTTCCTACATCTTCATTAGCAGATTCAAGTTCCAAAATTACCTAAACACTATTTGTGGCGGTATACATATATTAGTATCAACTTCTTGGCAAATAACTAGTATGCTCCTTATCCAATGCTTACAATGTGCACACCATGTCGTGATAAATACTTGTTTGCCCTCTCCAACTCATTCTAAAGGAATTTGTTATCGGAGGGCAAAAAAATCGTCATTCCGCTTCTAACTCAAAACAACTGTATATATTAGCTCTTTTGCATCCTCCATCTATTTTAAACCTCCAATGCTAAGGAATTTACATGGCTTCTTGTCGCCTCTATGCTTCGTTGCTTGATCGTAAAATCTGCTACAATGTAATCTTTTTCGATGCTCAATCCCTTTTTCAATATCTTTTTCTCGAGCTATCGGCTACTAACTCTTGACTTATGCCACTTCTTTTCTGGCTCATATCTTTTGATTTGTGTGGCAATCTCTAACTACATCCTATCCCATTCCCGCTTCCTGTATTGTACTCCCCATTGTTTAGCTTGGCCTAAAGTCAACTTCAGATAACCTTTGCAGTCAAAATTTGTATAATTGAAATCTGATTTGTAATAATCCTTTGTTCCTACTTTGCGTTGTATAAGTAAGGAAGGGAACTATAATGACTGGTAGAGATGACTAGCTAAAGGTCTAGTTTTGATTCACCTTCCACAGGTGTGCAAGGTTACTACTACTCAATGACAATGACACTAAAGGGTTTGAGAGACCTCAACGTCAGGTAGGAATCAGAAGTAGTCAATGTTAGTGTTACCGGCTTCGTTAGTTAACCACGTGATACTCAAACTGACACATGTTACTCAAGATTACAACAGTAATTCAAGATCAATGACCACTGTCCTAACTAACTTGTTTAAATTCCCTTATAGCTAGTTTTCAAGTGACTCGTCTCCGGTATGGAAAAGTTTGCTTCGGTACTAAAACTAACGAACTAAACAGGTAGAATAATAGTAAGGAACTGTTCGAAAATGGCAAGTCGATGAAGTTCCGTGTTTGCAGGTGTGATTGGCACTCTTTCAGGTGAAGGCTTTGTAAAATAAAAGGTTTTTTCAAAGCACTGGGGCCCCAAGGGTCCTCCCGACTTATTGTACCATTGATAAGGCTTGAGGGTTTTTTCTCGGCCTCTCTCAATTGGAAATAATGTTGCTCCGAAATTATCCAACAAGTTATCTTTTATATAATATCTGAAGAGCACTTTATATCCAATCGAAATTTGTATTAAATTAAAACAATTGAGAATAATTTTTTTTGGAGAAATTTGAGTTCGTTGAGAACAGAAAATTAAACAGGGGAAAGTTGTTTGTTGTTTTTGAATTTGGTTGTTGAAATACAAAAGAATCACTGGAAAGTGGGATTATTCTCAGAAGAGTGACTAGAGATTTGACTTTTCTTTTTGGTAAAAGTTGAGATAAAGAAGAATAAAAGGTGTGTAGAAGCAAATCACTGTTGCTTTTGTTGAAACTTTTTCAAAGTTCTTACCATTGTGGAAGGTGTATTTGAAGAGGAACTGAACACAAAGCACCAAAAAGCAAAGCGATCTGAGAGTGAGTGGAAGAAGAAGCAACCGAGACTGAGGACTCTGGCAAGTTGCGGATTATTTTCAGCGTTCGTTTTCCCAGCCCAACCGACCCAAATTGGTCGTGCCAAAAGCGTCGGCCCCCTTAGAAATCTTTTTTTAGAAACAATTTCCAAATATGAACATCAGGCCCTGGGTTGGGCACAATGCAAAACCGGCTATTCAGCTTCCCGGCAGACCCCCATAGTTTATTGAAAAACGTAACGAACCATTATCATGATGATGCTTGGGAATAAAAAAACACTGTTACATACTATTACTCACACTTTTCTACTCCTGCAACTTTATAACACAACATAACTATTCGCAATGCACTAAAAGTTATATGTGGAAACCTGTAAAGAAGTTCATGTTTGAATTCCTCCCTATAATGCTTCAGTTCCTTTCCTGCAGACTGACAAACGCCACAATGTCGCCGTCACATTGTGTATGTATTTTTCTTCGGATCATCTTCATCTGGATGGCATGTCGCACGGGTCACCAACGTATAATGTACCTTACCACCGCATTTGTAACACCACCGGCTTTCGATACACAAAAAATTAGTGTACAGACAGAACAATTCATGTACAACGTAGTGTGTGCTCCAAAACCCTTTATTCTTAGCATTTCCACTGTCTGCACAAAAACCATCTCTTTTTTTTCTACGTTTTACGAACATCATACCTAGCTTCCTTTGCCTCCTGGTTATCTCGAAACTTTCCAAAAGAACAAGAGGGTAATAGCTCTTGCCTATGCTAATCTAGGTTTCGAACAATTTTACAACGTACTAATTCGCTCGACTTTACAATGTGCTCACAATATTATACTGGCTGTTAAGACACACATATTAATGCATGCAAACCAAGTGCGTTTTCCACCCCAGAAACGCTCACTTCATTCCAATTCAACACAAATTTTTTACTTACACAAACACAGTGGCCACAGCCACAGTTTGCATATAATACGATATATATAAGATGATGTTAGAAGTGACTCAGGTCTCTTTTGGTTCCTCAGTTTCATTCTTCGCTATGATTATGATCTCCAGCCCGCATACGTGTGTAATAATAAAGTACGTAAGCCGCTGACATAATAGAGAAAATATTTTTTCTGTTATTTTTACGCTTGGTCAGCATGCATGTTATCATCGTGAGTTATCATCATAGGGCGTTTAATATCTCCTCTTTTCACAGCTGTACAATCTTGGAGTACATAACTCTAATTTAATATGAGTCTCTTGCTCATATTTGAATTTCATTTTCTCTCCCCTTGCTTTTAATTTAAATTGCTCATGATTTTCGTTGTTAATTTGAAATAAATTGAGTTTCTAATCTTGTTGTGTTAGTTTCCATTTCTTATAATTAGTTAATATGATGATGACTTTTTAGAAGGATAAGCTTATAAGGATAATGAGAAGCCTGAGAAAAAAATGGAGACATAAGTGATATCATGATGAGGGGAAGAGATTTCCTATGCGCAGTATTATTCTCACTCCACTAACTTGAGAAACTGCAACATTCCAGGTGGAACCATGAACAATGTGTTCTCTTTATGACAAAAATTCCATTTGTGACATGGTCCCGTTACATTACGCTCGTGGTGTGTTTGACCTGTCTATTGGCACAGGTTGATTCGTCAAGTCAAATGGTATACGAAATAGGAAACGGAGAGAGAAATAGTAAAGAAGTTAGGTTGGCCTTCCCCCTTTTAAAATAGCTAGGCTTAACCTAGTGGAGCCGTAGAGGAGGAGAAGAGTACAAGGTAGCTAACTGAAAGATGAGAGCAGAGTCTCATCATCATCATCAGCAACTCCAACATCATCATCGTCATCATCTCATCGACATTCGGCTTGCACATAGTGCAACACCCCTGCAAACATTGCATGCATCATTCAGAATTCACAGACTCAGACTTTGGTTTTGGTGAGAGCAGACAGTAGCGGAGACCAGACCACCAGTAAGTGTTAGCGAAATTGTATCGCGCAGATGTACGTTGGCAGAGGAAAAAAGTTGCTGATTTCCGAACTTGAAAGTTAGAAGCGAGCATGCATGTGTTCGCAAGTACTCATAAACCATGCCGTTCCAACGATTAACACTGTATTTGAAGATGATCACAAATTGAAGTTAGTGATGTAGGAAATTTTTTAGACGAATGCCGGGACAGTCTACCTCATTTGCCAATCAACCTACTTAATGGTGAATGAGCCTTGGAGTTGTTTGGTGAGTGAGCATACGGTAGAAACACTTTTCACGCTTAGAAATAACAACGAATAATCAGTAGAACTACCATAAAGAGAAAGGATAGCTTACGGAAAGAATATCCCAATTGATCATGAACACTAAATGCCACACTGCTTCTCTCTATATTGAACAAATAAGCTAATGAAACAACTCACTGTCGTGAGTCCGTTTATCCTGAATTGACTGCGTTGTAGCATGCTCCCAGTTTAAAATATCACATAAAACGTGGCATGAAACTTGGAAAATTCTTATAAACGGCTTCTCACCATTTCCTTGACTTCCTTGTAATACAAAAATAGTTTCAAAAACATTTGTTTTCCAAAAAGAACGCAATTCATGGCTGGCCATATTCGAACTTACAAAGAGAACGAGACCCTGGTAATAATGACGATTTGGAAGAAAAATGCGGCTTTATATCAAGCATAATCTAATCACGAGCTAAATTCATGGACTTTATCCAGCCTAATATGTACTTTGTACTCGTGTTCTTTGTTATTTGCGTAGTTACGTACATGTTAATTGCGTCTGTGTCGTATTTTACGACTGTTTTCATATCCGAGTAAAAACTCAAGGGCCATATTTCTGAATTTGCTACGGAAATAAAGCAAAACAACTATTGACACCCCAGTCATAAATTTCCTTAGTAGATTTCACACATTTTCCATAATAAACGCGTTTTAGGACCCGCTAGACGGTTTGGAACATAAAGTTCATCAAACCAGAAAGCGTGTGTGTGTTTAAAGCCCATCATGTTGCTGCATCAGGACAACCCGCTTTTTATGATTCTTTGATTACAAAACTCACTCACCTTCTCAAACCGAGACAACAAGAATAGAAATTTCATTGTGGGAGTGAGACTGGTGTCTTGTTTCATGCAAAATCCTCCAATTTACAAACTCGTTAAATGAGAATCAGGCATTTTTCACTGATATTACAGGAAATTTCTCGGTACTGAAAAGTTGGTTCTAGAAACAAAAGGATAATTATGTAAAACCTGCTCGGTTTTTATGAATTCCTAAACGTCGCAAGGGAGATGCGACGAAATGAGCAAAAGAGAACAAAATCATGCAGTGGTACATTACGAGAATGAATGGATCTAGATCTAATGAATAAATTTGTGTGGCCAAAAGGATGGAGGATGAAGTCTGTTCTATTAATACTCCTTCTATGCTCCTCTCTCTCTCTACAACTGCATCTCACAAAGCACACACAAGCCTCCAAACATTGATAACGCGGAGTGTGAGATACATACTTGCGAATGGTGGAAACGAAGACTCGGTTTCGAGATTTTCTTAAGAGCTTAATTTCTCTCTCTCTCTCTCTTTTCTTCACGTCCATGAATATGCACACAAACAGGGCATGTAATGCATCCTCTTCTAGAGACATAATGAGTTCGCAAAGGAGAACGGAAGGGAAAAAATTGGCCAGCCACCATGGAAAAATAAAAAGGCTTCAGTACAAGGCTCACTCCGACCTCGAGTATGTGCTGAAGTGCTGTTCACTTTCATAATTAGAATTGTACCAAAAGTGATTCATTTTTCTAACACTTGCTTTATAATTTTCTAACCAAGTGGGTAGATATGAAATTCATCAAGTTCAAATTATCCTGCTCTGATAAATGTTATATTATGTGTCAACAGTTGGATACTTCTTGTTCCAAAGGTTTCATCGTTTCATACATACATGAGCATGAGCCATGCCAAAAATATGCAAAGAATTTAATTGAAACTTATGCTGGGTTGTATGACCAACAAAATGCATTCGACTGATTGTGATAAAAAATGCTTGTTTTCAACGTTCGAAAGCTTCTTCTGATTCCTGAAATATGATCCTGTAATGCACTTAATTGATAACCTTCACGAATTCTCAAAATAAACGGAATTATTGATTTCCTTTGCATTTGCATTAAAATCGTAAAAGAGCAATTAACATATAAAAAATCTTCTTCACGGGAGCAACCACACTTATTTATACACACTCTGTTCAGAGCTTCGTTCGAAAAGAAAAGGATGTATTGGGCTTCCATTTCCCCAAGCATTCAACAAGCCCATCATATCTTCCACTTTTTACAGATACACGAGCAGGAGGCATTTGCAAGTGGATTTTTTCTAGGGAACGTTACTCCAAAGCTTCAAGCAGAAATCTAGCCATAAGCTCACAACCCATCAGGTTGTCTTCTTTCAAATATAACCGTATCTTATGTTATGAGACTCATTACTTGAGAATAACAGTTGTAGCTTTTTCGAATTGCAGGCTGCAAGTAAAAAGACAAAAAATATCAGCCTCAACAGGATCCATGCATTGCGTTGATACAAGTGGAAAATTTCAGTCGGAAAACATGAGCGAGTGTTGCAAGAAATATTGGTTCGGAAAATTGGAGATCTATGTCGCAAACATCTGCCGTACTTGTGCACAAGGGATAAGTTTTATAATATACGATTCATTTATGTATTAAAATTAATTAATGATGAAATAAATTTCTTGATTTTTATCAAACCATTTGTGTACTTATTTCAGAAAATTATCGTGAGGCAAACAAACATCCTTACAAACAAGATTTACAGAGTTTTACAGAAAAGTTATAAGATTTAAATGTAGCATCACTCATTAACAATATATTACAAAACTCATCGTATCATATAATAATGTAGAATGAATATCAGTCTGTACTTTTCTCAGTTTCCGTTTTCACACTAAATTTTATGGCGTTCATGCAGCAAGCTCTCACTTTCACTCCAAAGGCTGGATGTTTTACATGGGCTACGAAAGTGAAAAAGATTACTTGAAATGCTTTCCATTAATAATCCATCAGCAGGTTATGCTAAACTACATTTTCAATTCATGTATTCTTTTTTAGATTGATCAAGTTACCTCCGTATGTGAACGACAACAACTCCAAATCGGGAAGAAGCCGATGAACACAGTCAGTCAACGTAGCTTTTGGAGCAGCCTGAGCATTTTTGTTCCAGATCATAATTAAGTCCTCCGACTCCTGGGTGGACACAGAAACTCCACAGATCTCATCTTCCGCGTCAATGAAGCTAGTTAATTGCTCTCCGATGGTCGCAAGAACGATAGCTCGCCAAGTTTTGTCCTAAAAACGATAACAATTAAAATATTGCTCCAGTTATGGATTTTATATAGGTTACAGTTATATATTATTACCAGGTCTTTTCTTTGTACTCGAAGCTTGAATGATCCACCGTTGATGTTGGATGGCTCTTCCCATAAGGGCTTGGTCAGGTCCCTCATGATATGAAGGCTGCATTTGAAATATAAGAGAACATGGTATCATTTTCCTATAAAATAAGTACTAGGAAACTTAAATTATATACACCCACCTCGAGCCGACTTGATATTTACTGGGGCCAGGTAAAGTGTTCATCATGACCCAGAAATTTGCTGTAGTGTAGCAAGTATATACTTTGGTCAAATTCTTGTTATATTCAATCGCATTTGAACCCTTCAGACAGCTAGAAAAGTTATTTATTTCAACAGTTAGGTAAATAAATACTATCGTGAATTGGTGTTAACGTTCAAACCCCATCGTTTCATTGACTTACCGACTCCTCCAAAACGTCCAGGGAGAAGAAAGGGACTCCTCTTTTGTTGCGTAGATGTTCTTCTGCTTACTGACTACACCTTGAAAAAATTCCTTGGGGTTGTCAAATTCATTCTTGGCCCCCTCCTTTCTAGGTTCGTCTTCGGTTTTAGCTGTCCCGGTTGAAATCCCACATCCGTTAACGCCAGCCAAATCTTTTCCACTGCTTTGAGCTCCAGGTGTCAATTCTAGTTTCAAATTATCCATTTCTGGCTCCAGTTCGTTGTTACCCGTACCGTTAAAACTCCCACCTCCGTTAACGCCAGCCAAATCTTTTCCATTGTTTTGAGCTCCAGCCATCGTTTCAAGCTTCAACTTTAGTGAACAACCTTCCAATCGTTGTACTAAAATCTTTTAATTGGATCTTTAATGCACAGGTTTCTTGTGTCCTAACCGATCACCTGTTTTATTAGAATACTGGGCGTATTGTCTTGAAGAGAGGAAACGAAGGTCGCTAAAGTATTATGTAGCCACCGACAATCAACTTTAGACTTAAATTATGCAATTCAATTTGTGTAATCCGTTCTTAAATACAAATACTCTTAAATGATGAGGGACCGTTTCGCAGCCTACTATATTGCTTTGCAGAAGGACATTTACAGGATAGATGTCAAACTTCAGTTCGTCTACATTAAAATCCTAAGCAAGGGTATGATGTTTATTGTCGATTGTTCAGGTAGTCTCGTTCTAACTTGATTTTTTGCTCCTACATAGCACAACCTTTATTGCCATAAAATTTTGCCCAACTTTTAAGTTCTTCTACTACTTTCAATAATTTACCTTCAATTAAATTACTGATTTGAGTTTATTGTAATTTAATCAGTTTACTGTATCAATCAAATTAGAAGTAACATTTTCCCTACTTCTTAGATGACTTAAATCCCCAAGAAATACTCTACCCTACCTACCACCACGCATTAGAGATTAGGACAAAATGTTAACCTTGAAAACTAATTTTCGCAATCACAATGATCGATTGTTTTCTAATATTGCGGACATCAGTGAAATCTAATTAAAACAAACATCTTATTACAAACACGTGTCTTGATTTCTCCATTTGAACAGTCTATTTATCAAAATCATCAACCAATTATTAATCCATGAATGACCAATATTAGGTTTTCTTTTGCATTTCACACATCTATCAAGTAGTCCAAGTACCAATGATGCATTCCATCAAACAAGAAACAAGATCCGGTGGTGAAACAAAGTGTAAGGTGCAGCTAAGAGAATATCTAGTTGGTATATTGAAACCCTGAGTGCCTTATGAAAGCATACCTCGCATAATCCATCTCCACCATGCTTCATACTTCATGCTTACCAACACCGCAACAAGAGCTCATGGAGTTCCCTACTTTGTGTACATGGCTAAAAGTGGAGAAGCATAAAGTGCTGTAGGGAGCATTGGGTATGCAAGTAGGCCTAGCGAAGGAGTGGGCGAACATTTACGAGCTGTGAAGTGTATATGAGCTAATGTTAGCCAATACATATAGACTATACATGTTCCAGCACATCCGACCAAACCACATCTGATATTATATTCAACCAAACCAAAGGCTTGTGTGATTGTCAGTGGGAGACAGTGCTGAATTCTGAGCGTGATATATATTTGTTAATGGTATTAATTGCATGACATACGAGAGACAAGAGAGAACATTATCTGATCAAAGTTTGTTTGGTTACGACGGATTTACGTAGACTACACACGTGTTAGGCAAATCCTTTGTTGTTTGTTTGAGCGATGATGGGAAACTGTCAAATTGAACATTGTCAAATTTCTTGTGCACTCTATTTCCCTTTGAAAATGTGTGACCTTGTTGAATAAAGAAATGGTTACAGAAGCTAAGAAGTCAATTCGTCGACTTTTCAGTAAATAATTAAGCAGTGGGCTTTGGAACAAAAGAGAAGTAATTATACATCGTATTTTATTCACAATTCGTTCACGGCATGGCTGTCTTCATTCATTTTCGAGACGATGGGTAGCTGGGTTTGTGGTAGGGAGCATTTGTGGTGCTCTTTCCGTCCTCTTCTTCCACAATTACTTTTCATCCTCTTCAGCTAAAGGTATTTCTCAGATACGAGTGAGGTGTACAGGGATTTCATGGAGAAATAAATCGTAATACGTTCTTTTCCATCAATTTTAAGTTTCATCAGATGGTGTACTAGTTGACTTAGCATGGAGAGAAGTGTTAATGAGACAAGAAGTGGATGGGATGAAATCCGTTCACGAAGGTGTCCTCACCCTCCATAAACCACATCCCCTCCTATCTGATCAAAGAGGAAATATTGATGAGATGCAATCAAAACTAACGACTGTATGTTTTGAAACGTTTTCTACAAAGCTTTTTGGAGTACCCTAAACAATCATTGTATTTTTAACTGATCTTTGACTTTTAGGAACCAGCAGTTAGTAAATGCGAAGTGATACAAGTGGCGATTGTTTGTGCCGGCCATAATTCTAGTCGATCCATGGTTACCCTTATAAAATCCATGTTGTTTTATAGAAAGAACCCTCTTCATCTTCACTTAATTACAGATGCTAAAGCACACCTTATTCTAAGCACCTTATTTGATACTTGGAGCATACCACAGAGTAATTTTATATTATTGCAGCAAAAGATAAATAGAATAGTTTTCAAACTGTTGTTTGACATTAAATTTGTCCATCTAATTTTAGTGGAAGTCAGTTTCTACCTGGCTGACAATGTGGTGCCCGAAGTAAGTTGGATTCCTAACAAGCACTACTCCGGAGTATACGGCTTACTGAAATTAACATTACCCAAAGCACTGCCGTCGTCGTTACGAAAAGTAATCGTGCTGGACACTGATGTCACTTTCGCAACTGATATTGCTCAATTGTGGGCATTGTTTCAGAACATGAAATCCGACCAGGTTAGTGCTTTTCTTTATAATATCTTATTTCAAAATTGTAATATGGATGTGGGCGACATCTAAAATTGGAAGACTGGTTTAACCCTACTTGATTAAATTAAATTTCAGGCACTGGGTTTAGTAGAAAACCAGAGTGATTGGTACTTAGGAAAGTTATGGAAAAATCATCGCCCTTGGCCTGCTCTAGGTCGGGGTTATAATACAGGTAGGAAGTTGTCACTTTTCGCACCTAAAATGGTCAAAGTGAATGATAGTATGTGACTAAACATGTACTGCTTTTAGGTGTGATACTAATGGATCTTTCCAAGCTGAGAGGCATGAACTGGCCACATCTATGGAGGATGATTGCAGAACGTGATTTGCAAACGATGCTTTCTACTTCCTTAGCTGATCAAGATATTTTCAATGCAGTTATTCAGCAAAATCCTCGCATACTCCATGAAATCCCATGTCATTGGAATGTTCAGCTGTCCGATAACACCCGATCCGAATCATGCTACACTGAAGTAGCTGATCTAAAGGTAAAAATGCTTCCGAAACAGCCATAAAATACACTACTTAAACAATTTACGTTTGCAATGCTTACGATTTTCTTTTGACGAATCCCTGTCAGGTTATTCATTGGAACTCACCAAAAAAATTGAGAGTGAAAAATAAACACGCAGAATTTTTCCGCAATCTGCATTTAACTTTCCTTGAGTACGATGGCAATCTTCTTAGACGCGAGTTGTTTGGGTGTAGTAATTATAGTAATAGCAAACAACAATCAAGCTATATTAATCATGAGCAGGTTGGTACTCAATATTAATTTCTAGTTTAATGTTTCTCGGGTTCCTTGTGGATGTTATAATTGCTAATGTCCTTTTCTTGATTAAAAAGATAAATGAGGACGATGTCTGCTATGAATTCCGGTGTGTAAAATATATCAAGTATCGCACTCACCTTTTCTACCTGGACTATGATTATGAGCAAGATACAGCTGACGGAAGCAGTGAATGGGATGTAACGTTAGTTGCTCAGCTCTCAATGGATCGATTACAGATGATTGAATCGTTGGCCAAACATTGGGAAGGTAAAGTGATATGAGATATTCAAAGATATTGTTGAATTATTTTAAGGACGAAGCACTGAACATTGAAATCGCCAATTTAGGACCCATAAGCCTGGCGCTTTACATGTCAGACACGGAAGCACAACAATTTCTTAGCTTTGTAATCAGTTGTGAAACATTGGCAAATCGGAAAAACATTGGATATCATGTTGTGTATAAAGAAGGCGTAAGACAATACTAAAAAATTCCAGTTCAATGACCTATCCAACATTTGGAGAATATTTTTACTACATCTGAATTTACTTTCTTAGAGCCTTTATCCCATTAACTTTCTGAGAAATGTGGCTTTAGGACAAGTCACCACCCCATATGTGTTCCTACTTGACATTGACTTTCTGCCCATGCTTGGCTTATATCCATATCTAAAACGCGTGATGTCAAATCTCCACATGAGCGAGGGGAATAAGGCAAGTACCAACCATACGCCGAAATGGATACAGTTGTAAATTAGGCATAAATATATTATTGGTTGGATATCAATCTGCAGGCTCTTGTTATTCCTGCATTCGAATCTCTACGATATCGCCTGAATTTCCCGAAATCTAAAGCTGATTTACTGAAAATGCTTGACGTTGGTGACCTGTTCACATTCCGTTATCATGTATGGCCTAAAGGTCACGCAGCTAGTGATTATCCGAAATGGCGGTCTGCCACTACTCCGTACAAGGTATGAATAACAATAAATATTACCTTATGCTATTGATATGTGTAAGCTATGTCACTTATATAAAACTATGAATAATCTCAATAGGTAAATTGGGAGCAAGATTTTGAACCATATGTGGTTGTGCGTCGGGACGTTCCTGAGTTCGACCTCAGATTTGCGGGTTTCGGTTGGAACAAGGTCAGCCATACGATGGAACTAGAGGCACAAAACTATCAATTCATAGTTCTACCAAATGCTTTCGTTGTTCATATGCCCCACGCTCCTAGTCTCGATATCGCTAAATATCGAGCTAATCCTTTGTACAAACGGTAATTTTCTCAAATCTTATCTCAATTCTGAAAAAAAATTGAAAGCAAGTAACTACAGCGTCTACTAAAACAAACTTTTTTTGTGAACGTTTCAGGTGCCTAGACACATTGAAGAGTGAATTTATGAACGACCTGTCTATAAAATACGGGAAAACGTTTCCTAACGTTATAAACTAACATACCAATTTTGGTTCATTACCCTTCAACATTTCAAACCAACTAAATACTCGATTCTGTTCTTCCCTTTCCTTCAATATGTAATGAATGGATACTTGTGTTGTTATTTATAAAACATTTTATGTGCTATTCTACTTAAACGCTTTCTCACGTTTTAATGCATACCAAAGTTAAAGTAGCGTGTAATATTTTTATTAATAAAATTGTTACTTCTTGTTTGAACCAAGTTCAAGTTTCGTCTTTTCCAAACCGTTACAAATCAAATGAGTTCTGCTCGAGACTAGTTCCTTATCTAAAGCATGGGTAAACAAAAAGTTTGGCATTCATTCACAAACATCATAAAGTTGAAAGCATGACCAATGGCAGCAAAAGTATCCCTGTCACTTCCAAGTATATCGAGAACCTCGCGAGTAGAATGTCAATGAGATACATAGATACACTTGATTGTGTGCGTTGACTTTACATATCTTTCGTAAATGTTTACCACGGCTAAACGTGTAAAGTACATAAACAGTGTGGCAACGTGGAATTTGAACTTTGCAGTTAGAGTAAATATACACAAAATCAGTGTCATCTGCGTTATCATTTGAACTTCGACAATTTTATGATATCTTGAGTGATGTATCGGCTTATAAGCTTATTTCTGCAATGCTATATGAATGAAACAAAAATACAGGAATAGTTTTATGTTAAAATTTACGCTGTTTCAAGCCACCCATGCAGAAAACATAAGGCGTTCCAAAATTGGGAGAATAGAAGCGTACTTTCAGTTGCATTTTATTGTTTTCTTGAACTTGGACTGTAGACTTCGTTCATAATTGATTTTTTCCAGCATTAAACTTCAACTTTTGAGGATGTAAGAGTTTTCCCATTAACTGCGTTTTAGCTTATAAACTTGTTACGATGGACATAAACATGCAAAAAAAACTTTTGTCAACGTGCAAACCCCTTTTCTCTCTCGCTGTATCGAACAACCGTATAATGTGTGCAAAGCACTTCACTCGTTGCCCCACGTTATGTACCTAAGTAGAATCAAATGAACGATATGGACTGACTTACAAGTATATCTATGTATGTGTATGAAAATAAGGCAGCATTGGCTTTGAAACGTACGATAGGTAATGTAAACTTGGCTAGACAGCACATTTTTGTTGAATGATAAAGTTGGTTTCATTGAAATTATCATACAGTCTCGTCATGATTGCTTGAAGTTTAGGGCTTTCAGCTGTCTTCCCCCATACCATACAATCAAATTGCAAGTTTCAACTTAGCCAAGAGCAGCAGTAGCACATCAGCCGACAGAGAATAAAGGACACCAACTCACCAGCCAACAAGGTAAGCAGCAGCTCAAAGTGTAAGTATAACAATTGCAATAAAAATACAATGGTTAACTTTAACTCACTGTACGTGACCCTGACTGTTGTTAGTTGTGTGCAAAAATCTTCGTTATTTCACTTCATCCTACCAATTCCAACCTAAACACACATGAAGAAATACATTTGCATCCAGATTTTATAAGGAATAAAGCGCATTTTTACCTGATTTTTAAAAACTGACACGGAAAAGCAACCGTAAATTAATTGAATTTCAGTGACACTTATAGTTCACAGGATTAATACTCGGAAAAGTGAGTTATTTGCATCCTGGTGGTTAGCAGAAGCTTGTGAAAAAAGTTTTTAAAAAGAACTCCAGTGCGTGGTCTCAGCTGTGATAACATATATTGCAAAAAAAGATAATCTAGAAAATTCAAGAGTCTTCCTCTTGTTTAGATATATATTTAGAATAAACAAATATAAATATTGACATCCACAATCCACATCTGTATTTAATGTTAAACACCAAATATTTCGACTGTTTGTCTTTTACCACCCTAATTCTATTATTGCAGATTCGGCCACCGTGCCAGTTGACAACTTGTATCGTAAAGAAGCTAGTTTAAACACCAAAGTTTCCTTCCTGAGGATTTATCATCCCAGAGGTTTTGCTAACGAGGAGACCAAATACAGTTTGGTTCTTGTTATTGTTGTTTTTCCTGAACTACTACAATATACAAAATGTTTATGAAGCAGTTATTACAACTAGTGCCTGCAGTTGCAAGGCTGAACACTCCAAAAGGAAGAGCCTTTAAGAAGGTATATCCTCTATAATCTCAAAAATAGCACCGAGAATGAATTTACTGCTGGAATTTTTAGAATGCAAAGGAATGTAACCTCAATTTTACTTGTGTAGGCACTTACACCTTTGATGATACTACACAGTATGTCTCCAGTTGGTCAGACACAAAATCGATCACTGACTACAAAAACCCTAACAAGGAGTATTGAGTTGGTGAGCAATTCCAACAAAGAAATCAAGACGACTCCTGGCAATCCATTGCAGTTAGTAGTACCTGGTGGTCAATATGAAGAGAGGCCCCTTTCTGTTCTCCTGTGTTGGCTTATGTCAGAGAAGAAACATGTCATGAAATATGCGCGCTTTTACTTAGATCAAGGGTTCGATGTTCTCACAGTTCGAATTACACCGTGGCAACTGTTGTGGCCTGTTACTGGAACTCAGGTAAGTCAATCAGTTCATTACTGCCGGAACTGATCCTGTCTACGTAGTAGCAAGATTTGTACTATTTGATTACTCAATCAAGTAACTACACACTGCACAACAAATCACAGGTTGTAGCAAGGGATTTGGTGAACTTTATGAGCCACAACGGGCTGTACAAACCATTGATGCTTCACGGCTTTTCAGTCGGTGGATACTTGTGGGGAGAAGCACTAAATATTATGGAACAGGATCCAAACAAATACCGCCCGGTTATTGAGGGGATTTCGGGTCAGATCTGGGATTCTGTTGTGGACTTCGAAGGGATTCCAACAGGTATGCCGAAAGCTGTTTTCCCCAAAAACGCTGTGCTCCGGAAAAGCTTGGAAGCGTACATCAAGTAAAAACTTTAAAAAAGATTTAATACGTTTTGCATCATATTGGTAGAAAGATTGACTACAGTATACGTTTTTTGGCGTTACAGATATCATATGACAGCTTTCCACAACGTTGCAACAAAGCATTATCTACGCTCCAGCGCCTGCTATCACAACTCAATTGTAGATGCTCCTGCGTTGTTTCTTTGCTCATTAGATGATCCAGTTGGGGCTGTTTCCGGCATAAAGAAAGTTGCTGACAACTGGGAACTAAAGAGAATGAAGGTGAGGATCATTTCTATATATAATATGGCCTTAAAATGAGAGGCAACATTTTGGTCTATTCAGTCTCTCTAATCACCATGACAAAATCGTTGCAGGTTTACCTGAAGGCATGGGAGAGCTCCCCCCATGTTAGTCATTTACATCACCACCCTGAGGAATATAATCAGGAAATGAAAACATTCCTTGAAATGCTTGGCCTTGTGTCTTACCCAGAAAAGTTTTTATTGAAAGCTGTTGGCTAAAGCATAAGCAGCGCCTACAAATTATATGTTTAACGGAGGCAGGAGTTAATACGATTTGTATTTTTGGAAAATTCTTCAATCAAAAACTTTGGTAAACTATTAGTAAATGAGAATAATATTCCGTAAAACGTCATGATTCGATGATATTAGTTAGCGACACCGTGTTTATTTTTACTTAAACTACAAATGTTTGTGTTTCCCATCCATTGGATCTGAATACTGTACCTCTAACATCATTATTATACTATGCATTGAGAAGGCTTAACCTTACTGTTAGCAAAATCCATTCTTGCCAAACCACCTTGAATTTCTTTGCATTTAGATGAATGAATCATGACTGATAAAACCAACTGTACTGTAGTGCATTAAATGAGTAAATGCTTTGAATTTTCAACGGTTCAAATCTCACCGATATTGGTCCAACATACCGTTTTAGTTTTGTTTAGTTCATTGGAGGGATTATACAGGTACAAAGAAAACTCATTGCTTATATATTATAAAACGGTATTCTACTATAAGACGAGGCTGAGGGTTATATGGTTAGCATTTGTGTACGTTACGTATACTATTTGGTTTATCTGGAAATACTTTTTACATACTCGTCAATCTAACATCATAAGTTATTGGCAATGGCTTGTCACTTTGCTTGATACACTGTGTATTTCTTATAGTTACTTCGTAGCATTAGTAACACTTTCACTGTTGCAGCTGATACGATTGTTAAGTTGTAGCAGCAATATCCCCCTGAAGAAAGATTTCAAAACATGGCTGCTTTGGTTGTTAGCGTATGTTAATTCAGTTCTATGGAGACTCATTTATTCAAAGCATAAAGGTGAATTAGTCAAGGCTGAAAACGGCGTTGAAATATGCTTTATGCTTTTTACAAACGTTTGCTTTCGACAGCCTCTCTAATAAGCTATTTGTATATATATAACATAGGTAAATGGTTAAATGTTGACTTAACCATTGGTTAAAATTAATTTAAATGCTAAAAGATAAAGAATTGTTAAGTACCTTATATTTTGTAACACAATGCTGATTTGGTATAAGCTGTGAATAGATTATGCTAGATAAGAATGTTTGAAATGGAACTCAAAATGTTGCTAAACTACATTAGTTCGGTAGAAAATACTATTTAGTAGGATAGAGTGTTTGTAAAATTGAAAACCGATCTTAAATTCCCATGGAGTGGGTATACTATGTTATTAATATTGTAAATTAATGGAATACTGCTTACCTGAGCTCGATACAGTAAAGTTTTGAACGATAAAATGGTCAATTACTCCAATTACTTGGAGTAGCGATGTAAAACTTCAAAAAATGCTTCTGTTTGTGCTGAGATCGTTAATAATACTGAAAACGATAATTAGGTAGCTTGGAGTCAGTCGAGGGCATTGTTTTATTTAAATAATTAATATTCATGTCATGGATTCTTTGGCCAAATTATTTTCGTTTCCAAATTAATACAAGATTTATTGAATGGATGGTTAGATGTAAGTCTGCAAATTTCAACTTGACTCTTGCAATTTAATCATTAATGATAACCCCGTAAGGCAAGATATGGTTTATTTTTAAAATTACATTGAAATGTATATACAACATAGATCTGAATTTTATCATTGTATTTTCAAACAAACAACTTACTTGCAAAACGGAATCTTTTTATCTATAACACCATCAGGCTCAGAGAATCAGCTAAGTTTATACCAAAACGCTATAGAGGAAGTTATAGGCAGTCAAATATCATGAATGGGAGACAGTTAACTTTTCTAAAAGTTTCTGTAAAATTGTAAATTTTTACGTAATGCATATTTTAGCCTTCTCGTTAATAATTTCTAAGGTTACGTATAGCTGTTCTTATGTATTTTAAGCATCACAATTATATAAGTGTAGTAATATTAATTTAGAGAATGAATTCTATGTGTGTCTTTCATTTATCTCTATATTTAGCTCTTTTATAAATATTTTATTGATAGCATTTCCAGAGCTTATTTTAATCTTTGCTAAATTTAATTTGTTCATAAAATAATGATTATTTGACCCTCGAATAAATCATCCATACTGAAACTGAAAGCTTTTGTTGTTGCACACGTTCGTTATGTACTGAAAGTAATATGAAGATGGAACAGCACAGGATCGTTTTACTTTGTTATTGCAATGCATGGCAGATTCCTCTTAGACAAAGATTTACATGACAGTTCTTCTTCGTATCGTTGAAAATGATGGATGAATAAGATTCAATATGATAACATTTAATTTAAAGGAATACATTTTTAGATAGGAATATTTTATTCTTTTAATTTCTACGGCGATTTTAAAACAATCCAATATGTATATGTTGCTAACTAGTATATACATAATGAGTGGTTGACAATAGGGGAGACTCTGTCTTGTAGCAAAATTGTATTGTTCCGGGAAAGCAAAGCAGTAATTTCTCATATACCAAGCAACAAAGTTACGTGATTGAACGTGTTTATATTGCACTCTCGTCTTGTTGTAGTGTATTTATGCCCTATCATTCTAAGTACATCATCACTACAGGAATTCCATCAATTTTTAATGAAGTTCTAGTTAGCAAAAAAAATAATGCATTTTGATAAATAAGCTTGCATCTTAGGCTTCGAACGATTAATCGTTGGCTCAATGGTACTGAATAACGGACAATGTATTGTTATCTTAGACGCTTTGATAAGAAACCGATTGCAAAAAACATCATGTCAAAAATCCATTTCTACATTAAGATATGGCGTTTTAAAGACGAGGTATTTATTTGTCCCGTTTCGTCATCTTTTTTGAAAATCATTTTATTTGAAGTACCTATATTCATCCCTGAGCCTCTTCGGTTTGCCAGCATGTTTATATGGATGAAAGGTACCCAACACTAAAGGAATTATACCTCTAACTGTAAAATTGGTCGAGCAATTAAACCTAATTGTTTTTACGTAATTAATTATTTAAAGAAAACCCCGAGTGTTCTGGACTAACCTGAGATAGCCAAAAACGACCTACAGGTGCCTATTACAAACCCTGAAAATATGGTAGCCCAGACCCATGGGGTTTTCTCGGATTAAGCTCCCCAAGTTTCACCAGGTAAATCCAATTAAGTATTACGCAATGGATCACCAGAGATGTAAACCATACAATAATTTTGTTAAAAATACAAGAATCTAACGCTATTACTTAACCGGACGTGTGTGAAACGTATGTGAACAAGTAAACTATGCAATAATAGTTATGCCCAGTTAAGTAATTGCGCTGGATTCTTGTAATTTTAACAAAGTTATTATTCAGTCCCATTGAGCCAACGTGCGATTAGAAATCGAACGATTAGCCGCATCGAATGATTAACCGCATCGAACGATTAGCCGCATCGAACGATCCTCTCCGGCATCGAACTTTGATGCATAAAAACGAAGTCCAATTCGTAGCCGCCCATCGATATGCATTGAGATTATAATTAGGCATAATATAAATGCAGTTGCAAGGTAATTATGCTATTCGGGCTTTTCGGTGACTACACTACAGATACTATGATTTAGTGAATGTAATGGGGTTTTTAATCAGAAATAGCAAGTCAACCTTGAACTAGATGTACGATGTACCATAAACACAAGAGTTTCTTTTTGAAGAGCAAACAATAAATTCAATTCAAGTGAATGGCCTTTCTCCTTACATATGGCTACAACCAACAATGTTAGTTTTTGTCAAACTAAAAGTATGCTACTTTGCTATATGTACACAATAAATGTATACAATAAATGATATCTTAAATAACTCATATTACTTTTGGCGTTTTCGCGTGACTGGCGAAGCCTTCATTAGCCATTTTATGTACCTACAGATGTTGCACCAGTGCCGGAATTTGAAAGTTATTGTTATGCTGTGTGCTAGGAATGCTTTAATTTAAAAGTCAAAGTCCAGATTAAATCCAGAAACTTATTGCTTAATTACCAGGAAATCTTACGATGCCCCATATTATTTTTAATGTTCCTTGATTATTACAATTGGACAATAAATTATTTTATGATAGGTTTGATCATGTTTGTGTGTACTTAAAAAGGCATTTACAATGCCTATGGAACTTATTAGATTTAATGGAAGCATTTATGTAGGAACTTAATTGAAGAGGGATGGAAACTTGTACGCGAGATTATTTACTTAAAACTTAAAACCAATGACTAATTTAATTACATTACAGTACAAACGAACTTCCAACCTGGAACTGAGTTCCGTTCTGGAGATGGGATATTTTGGCAATATTTCATTTCAATCAAAACTTATTTAACCTACCTTCATTAAATCTTGATTCAAACATGGTTTGTCTTCAGCTTGAGGAAGCGACTTTTAGTATTATAGACCCTAGACAAGAATATAAACAAGTCAGAAAGGAAATTCTTTACAATGGTCATTTCTACGATGTGACTGACTTTACGGACAAACACCCCGGAGGAAATGTCATCCTATTTTACACGGAACGTGGGGAGGATGCCACACAAGCTATTGAACAGTTTCATTTTAGATCTAGAAAAATGGTTCAACTCATGCTGAAATCCTTTAAAAAAAGACCGGCCACATCTGACCAGGGTACAAGCGCAGTAATAAAAGGCAAGCTTTTATTTAATAATATAAAGCAATATAGCACACATTTTTGAATAGTTGGTCTTGCCCCAACCGCTCTGACAAGACAGGAAGCACTGAGCAAGTATTTTAAGGAATTATTTCAGCAACTCGTTTCGGAAGGATATTTTAATCCATCTAACACACAAGTCATTCTCCGATTTCTGGAACCACTTGCTCTTGCATGTCTCGTACTGGGACTTTTTTCTCAAACCTGTTCCACTCGTTTAGAAATTCTACTGTCCATTATTGGAGGTTTTTCATTCAGCCGTTTTGGGTGGATCATGCATGAAGGTGGGCACAGATCATTAACTGGACACCGGAAACTGGACCAACTTCTACAAGGATCAGTATGTGTAAGTTTTTAAATTAGCATCGCCCACAATCGTTAATTGGTTTAGTTTGAAGATTAATTCAGGTTACAATATTGGTTTCAGGTGCCTTCTGTGGTGGCTCATCGGTTTGGTGGGACTCTCAGCACAATCGGCACCATGCAATGCCGCAAAGGCTGCATCACGATGTTGATTCTGCGTCTCTACCATTCGTAGCTTTCAATGAGAAGGAGGTACGGAGCAAGTCTGACTTTATCAAGTTTTTCGTCAAATACCAAGGGATAATCTACTGGACAATTGATTTGTTTGTTGTTGTCATTGTTTGAAAGTTTTTCTTGCATCCGCGGTGCCAACTGAGGAAAAACGTTACCGGCTAAAAGCCCTGAATACAAAAAGCCCTGATAACCAAATGCCCTGAAGAAAAAAGCCCTTATATACCAAAAGCACTTATCACAAAAAATCCCTGAAACATAAGCACTTATAAACATTTCTCGTATAGACAAGCATTCCACACAGCAGCGTCAACCTGTTTGGATATCAAATGCATAAGAACTTATAAACGTGTCCCCTCAAAATGAAGAAAAAAAGATGAAGAGGACTGAGTTTTAATTATTCAATAATTTCTCAGTTAAACTTATTGAAGTCGTTTGGTTATGAAAAATATACTTACGAGGAGACCACGCCAGTGAGTCAAGAACACGTGTGATTGCTTTTTTTACTACGGATATTTTTTTCCAAAAAAATTACTTTTCCGATTTTGGAAATTTTCGAAGTTCTTTGTGTGAGAAAGCCTGGGAAAAGTTAAGGTAGCAAAGGTAAGGTAACATAGGTTATACTATCCGACTGACTTCTTAAAATTCACTTTTTCCATGCTTTCTTTCATAAGGAACTACGAAAATTTCTAAGATCGAAAAAAATTTAGTGATTTGGCAACGTTTGGGGGCAACCCCACGGGTTACCACTGGCGTGGTCTCGTGTCGGTAGTTGTTCGATGTCTTTGGTTTGCTTCAGTTTTTACTACTACACTACTACTACTATACTACTATACTAAATACTATATAAGTACATAATAATTTAGGCTTCACAATGAATGTCGCATGTGTCTTGCTTCTGTCGCAAATGGAGATTGTTAAGAACACGGACAGAAATAAATTTACATAAAATTCAGTAATTATTTCATATACTATCCGAATCAGTCCAACTCTGATCCGAACAACTGTAATTGAGCACTAGTCAGGTTTCCATATTTTTTGCCCGCATATTTGTGCCTACGAAATGAATGGAAATCTGAACAGGCATCGAAAAACAATGAAATCTCAATCCTCTTCTTCTTTCTTCATTTTCTGGGGACACGTTTATAAGTGCTTATGTTTCAGGGCTTTTTGTGATAAGTGCTTTTGGTATATAAGGGCTTTTTTCTTCAGGGCTTTTGGTTATCAGAGCTTTTGGACCCGTCAGGGCTTTTAGCCTAGACCCGCGTCTTACTGGCTTGCATTCTTCCTGGCACTAAATTTTTTCCTCAGTCATTCCCATTTGGAGATCACGAATAAACCAAATCATTGGATTGAGTGTTCATTTACTCATACTTCGCAAATATTCAGCCTTTCATGATGTGCGACTGGTGGATGGGTTATTTGAACTATCAAATTGAGCATCACCTTTTTCTTACTATGCCGCAATTTAACAAAAAGAAATTTGTCATCGTGTTAAAGCCTTGACTGAGAAACATGGACTTCCATATACAGTATATTCGTATTCGGAAGCTTGTCAACTGGCGATGAAAAATCTGTACCAAGTTGGCAAGAAGTTGGATAAGGAGAAATTCCTACATTAATATGCTGAATAATTCGTGTATCATATCGAGTGTGGTAGGTATTTTTGACAATTAATGTCAATATATGTACCGTAATGTTTGTTTCTAATGACCGCATTCAAGCTAAACTTGTCATAATACTATGCTCTGACCTGGGATGACCGCTGGCCAGAGTCACTAGTCTAAATAAAAACAAAATAATATTTTACCCTGCGACAAAGCCTCGTTAGATTGAGGAATGCAGTATCAAACTGAATGTCTGTAATTCGACTGATGCTGTGTGACTACATAAGTTTAAGAAAAATTATCTACATCACTGATTAGTCAGGCATAAACTCAACCTCAACTGACCATTACATTAGAGCACCAATTTTATATTCCATTCAATCGTGAGCATTGCTCTGACCCCTTATCCAAACCTGATCAACAGAACAACATTAATGATGATATCATTCCATCTATCACAATTGAAATAATACCATGAAATAGTTGGAAATTGAAACCATTGAAATTAATGCATAAAAGGTTATTTTGTGATAAGAAGTAGAAAAAAGATAAGAGGTGATAGAAAAGATACATCTTCACAGACTCCCATATATGCCACAGCTAAAAACAATACAGAACAGGCAGAAAGAAAGGGGGAATGTAAGACCTTGGTTCTGCTAAAGATAGAAGAATAAACTAGTCTGACGATTGATGGATTGACGGACAATTTAATATTCCTTAAAGTGTAATTGTAATTGCATATCTGCTTACTGAAGTTTCACCACAAAGGTTAGAGGAGTATTGAAGGGATCTTTACTTTAATGATGTGACGAGTGATAAGAAACACTTGGTCTACAAAAACTTCCTGTAGGATCTGTTTTTCAACTTATAAATAAACAAATAGTTAAGATGTACGTTTCATGTCATGTTGGAATTAGAAGATCATTAATTCAATGCGGTTGTTCCTTTTCGTTGTTTCTTCATTTAGTCTGCTTTGATACACAAAGTGTATCACATCAAAAAGCTTTAGAATGAGGGAATTTGTGGCTCCAGTTTGGTTTTCCTTTATTTTGGCTAGCGTAGCCGTAAGTAGTACCAAAGCCAGTGAATATTTTGATTTAAGTTACTCACTCAACAATGACACAATATTTTACCCCGGACAAAAATTTAACTTTGAGTTATACAAAGACAGGAAAGGTTATACGGAACAGGGATACTGGTTCGTGCAAAATTATTGTACTAATTAGCAAAATATTATCTTACAATTTACAACCTGCTCATTTTACTTTTTAAATGTAGGTATGCGACATATTCATTTTGCATGGCCGAACATGGGGGTACTCATGTGGATGCCCCAATCCATTTTAGCGAAAATGGTTGGACACTGGACGAAATTCCAGATTCCCACATGATTGATGTTCCAGCAGCAATAATTGATGTACAGGAAGATGTATTTTCGTCTCCATCTCCGGACGCATTTACACTCCAAGTACAACACATTCTTCGGCACGAATCCCAACACGGCAAAATTCCATCTCGAAGTGTTGTTCTGGTTCACACTGGATGGTCAAAGTTTTGGCCTGACAAACAAAGATATTTGGGGTGGGTGAACTCGACCAATTCTTCCAAACCAATATTGAACTTTCCAGGATGTTCTGGGGATGCCGCAAAATGGCTGGCCAACGAAAGAAACATTGTGGGGTTTGGAATAGACACCCCTTCCGTAGATATTGGAAACAATGGGGTGAGTTGATACAGCTTTATTAGTCTCATTGTTATGTATAATTACTGTTAAAATTACATACTATTCCTTGTTTTTAATCTGATAGGGAAACCTTCCAGTTCACGTATTCTTTGGAGAGAGACAGATCTATAATATTGAGAACGTGGCAAATCTTCACCTCGTCTTAAATGCTGTAAACAAGAAGGGCAAATTATGTGATGGTTTTTCATCTAATCTTCGCCTATTTGTACTTCCTATTAAGATTACTGGAGCGACTGGTGGTCCATCGAGAATTTTAGCATACTGCTAGAGCTAGGTTTTTTGAGTTTTGGTATGGTTTCCAAACTAAATTGTAAGAGTATTCTTACAAAAATAAACAAAAATCACGAATTTCCGCCACAATGTTATTATATTGACATGATTTTTCGTAGGTTCTGAATATACATGCATCTAAGATACAGCATTTACTCGTATTAGTCATCAATTGCTGTTGGCTGTTGATATTTAAAATGAAACGTATTTTAAGCTCTTTTGCAAGCAAAAAATATCCCTTAAATAAAAAAGGATTCTTCATTTAGCTCCCTCGACAAAAAAAACTCTAAAAGCAGGACAATAAACATATCTGTACATATACATCTATCGAAGCATTTTCAGTCCATAAAATAACGGAAAAACAAACTCTGCCATGCAACTGAAGAGTAAAGTCCTTGATGCATGGGTAAAAATATAAATTAAGCACTTTGCATAATATGGTCCTCAAAAAGTTTTATGAGCATAGCTATAAAAGATAGTCAAACTTTCAAGAATCAGAACGAAAGAGCACCTCACGTTGGGTTCTTATGAATGAAAATCTTTGTCACTAGACCACGACCATACTACCGTTCACCATTTACCTCTCCAGAGCAAAGGAATCGTAATATTTATGTGCAAGCATTGCAAGCTGCCTTCCCAAGTAAGACCTCTGTGCGATAGTTTACACACGTTATTTCGCCGTGTCTTTCTAACCAGTGCAGTATCAACTTTACAACTATGCACCTAATTTGCTGTTACCAGAATAATCTGGAAGGAAATAGAATAATTAGATTAAAGACAGTTTATACGAGACTGTCGTTGTTATGTTGTCGTTACCTCCTTCCCTCGTAGCAAAAATATTCCGCTCTCTTCCCTTTCTTTATCTTCTAGCAAAGCAACATGTAGGATTATTATAGAACAAACGCAATATGCGTTGTGTTGTCCTGCATCAAACTTATGTCAACCAAGTGAACCCAGTATTTATCATAATGCCTCAAGTACTAGCTTTTAGCTTAAAGTCAACGTTATTAGAAAAAAGAACAGAACTCTACCAAGCACTCCGATTATATCACACTGCCCCATATAACAGACCCCTACACGTACAAGCTTGTAGTGCACAATAGCATAATGCATCCTAATGCACGTGTGAGTGAAATATACGAGTTCAAAGATTCTACTCGAGTAGACTCATTTACACAACCGACCCGAATAACTTGAAAGATATTTTAATATTTTATAATATACGAATAAAATTGAATGAACTAATTTATCTTAGTAGGAGTTTTGTCGTGATTCATTATTCTCTTCCCAAGTTGTGTTCATTCAGTAAAACAAGATAAATCTATAGTTCTTGTTGTATATATTTATCTTGAGTAAAATAAACTCCGTACAGAATGGAGGGCTTGAAGAATTTTAAATGTCCAATATGTTTTGACTTGCCCGACAAAGAGATTTTCCAATGCATAAATGGACACAGTGTTTGCCACAGGTGCAGTGCTAACTCATCAAGTTGTTGTCCTATATGTCAGGCACATTATCGGCAGGGGAAAGTTCGAAATTGTGCGTTAGAATCATTGTTGGATCCCATTGATTTTGAATGCATTTTCAAAGTGGTTGGATGCACTCAAACTTACAAACGGGGGGAATTGAAGGAGCACATCAAAACATGCGATTACAGGTTCAATGCAGAACATTAAATTATTGATTGTTGATAATATGATTAGTAGAAATTTACATGAATCTGTGTTTTCTGATTTTCTCCAGCCGTAGGAACATACTTCTTTGCAAAACGATTGGATATGAAAGGTGCCAGTTCATTCCGAGTGGACATTCTCGCTCTGAAATATTGGAGCACTTTAGGGCTTTTCATGAAGATGTCTTTATTCAAAACGGAAGCTGTGCTCACCTACGGCTTGAAGATATCGTCTCAGTAGCTAGACGGATTGGAGATTTTTGGTGGAGTCCTACTCTAATGAATTGTGATAACAACGAAACTGGTCCACTTTTTCTCATCCTTGCATCCACCAACGCTCAGGAAAATTTGACAACATTGATGTGCTTGTTACTGTGGGCTGGCACGCAGCCAAATGACTCGAATCTATTTGCCGACTTTTCTTTTAAAAGTGTTACGGATGGCGTATGTATTTACACATCAATTATGTCTATATAATTATGTATTGTATTTCCCAGTTTAAAAATTTTTATGAATTTTTCAGATTCCAGAGTTCAAATGGACGCTTCCAGCTATAGACATTCAGGAAGCCAAATCATTTTTAGAAGGTGATATCCCTTGGAAAGTAAGTACTTCATTCTTGACACAACGCTATCTAAGCGACACTGGGGGAGGAAGAGACGTCGTGGT
>JAQGAP010000367.1:0-38779 GCA_034697805.1 Orchesella bifasciata | reverse complement strand
TACAAATTATCAAAAATATCAACAGTATTGCGAAGATAATTGTGTTTTTAGTACAGTTGCATTCATTTTATGTAGCAGAAAGCATTCTTCGCAATTGCTAAGGTTTTAATGGATGATTACTTCACTGAAAGATTGATTGCATTGTTGTACTTTATATGAGGTATTGACTGCCGTAAGTAAAACTGAAAAATTGTATCTCATAAAGAGATACTAGTGATAATTCTGATATTACATAAATGAATACAGACCTCTTGCAAAACGATATCTGTAAAGTGGCTTCAGCTCTGAATCTCCTGTGAGAGCAAAGCACATAAAATAAACATGTTAAACAGTTTATATAAAGTCAGGCTGACATTAGGTCACATAAAGTTTCCTGTCAGTAAAGATCCAACTGTCAGATTTTATGCGAAAGCATCGTGAGAGGCCTTTAAACATTTTATCCCCTGAGTTAGCTTTCAATGTGCCTTGATGTTGAAAAAGAGGGTAAAAGAGCCAGAGAGAAGAGGGAGAAAAAATGAGAAAGCAATAATATAAACTAATTCGTGGTTAACGATTGTTTCCATAAAATAACAACACATATTCATAAAAATGGAGACAAATAATGGAACTCGTAAAGCAATTTTATCAAATTATAAAATGCAATAATGTGTTGATGCACGACACACGAAATTCTTTCGTTTCTAGTGTCAAAAGTCACGAAAGGCTCTTGTAAATTTTTTTGACATACGATTCAGTAATTTTATAAAACTGTGAATAGGATTTCGCTGCTCCATTGACGTAGCAACACTACTTGCAATTGGATCCATAGTATCTCGGTTGTACAATATATATTATATACACAAAATTGGACTTATATTACACAAGTACCTACATGAAATATCAGCATTATACCTGCCTCTTTGATTGGTCTTTGTGGGCAAACCCATTCTTACATTCTATGTTAAACGTCAAATCATTCATTCAAATTGTTTCTTGACTGGACGCTTTTGTTCAGTCAGTCACAGTATTTATGGGCAAATGTATAAAAAATATTGTGATTTAGGCATAAACGTATGCACCTTTCTACACACATTACCATTTATGTTTCGATTACTCCCGAAAGTAATTGTATCGTATATACTCCGAGTGACACATGCATATGCCATAATGCGGAGTGTAAGCAAAACCCAACCACATGCATTAAATATTACCAGTCATTCATTCAGCCATCGAGCGTGATTGAAAACAGGATGAATTCATTTCATACACTTCAAGTAGCAACTGCTTTTAGTCATTCAATAGCCACACAATACTAAAAATGCCTGAAGCATTCACCTTAAGTAGTTAGCGTTGTCCCATACAAAATTAAACACACTTTCCCTCACGAACATGAGAAATCTGGAGACTAAAAAATGCTATCGTTTCATAGGTGTATGCAAATGGATAATCGCATTGGGTAGGGGATTGTGGTGCTTTGCAAGCTACTTGTTTTACCTGAAATATTGTATGCTGTAGAAAAAGATGAGTGCATTTATCTGCGTAAATACAAAGGACTAAAATTGACAACGTAATTTATTTACAATTTAAATAAGACGACAGTAATAACATAATTTGATGCTATTGTCATTACTTTTTTATTGAAGCATAATGCGAGCAGAGTCACCGTTTTAGCCCGGAAGTATGGTGGAAGATCAATACATGGATGTTTATCAAGAGCGGAGGACTGAGAGAGAAATGAATGATAATAATATTATCATCAGCATGCCTGTTGTGCGTATTGTCTATTCGTAGAAAAAACTGAAAAACATAATTATTATTTTGTAATGAGCACAGTGTGGTGATTTTCAAGCGGAAATGAAAATGATTATTGCTGTAATGAAAGCTGTTTGTACGAATGTACGTACGTACCTTGCACCACCGCGCATGATGTGACTGTGTAGTAAGTAAGTATGATGCGTAATTATTATTTCCAGGCACCTTCCTGTCAATGACAATAGACTTCAAGTTTTAATATCAATTTGAACGGGTGGAAACGCCGGTAATTGAATTATTATCTAGAACAAACGACCAGTCAAAGGTAGTTACTTAAGATATAAAACCCATCCACGGAAATTACAGTCAAATTACATACGTACGTAAGTACTGTACCGTATTTGGCAAATAATATGGGAAGCCTAGGAAAACAAGAAACGACAACATTGTTCAACCAATAATATGATTCTAAGTCAAATGTACGACCATTTTATGTCCAAATTTACGAAACAAAAGTAAATGTCATAGAATACAGTACCGTTTTCATTTTCCAAAATATGGCTATTATCGTTGTAAATTCAATTTTTGTAAAATTACTTTCACTGGATTTAATTTATTGGAAAAAGTCGCAATCTAGAGTTCAATCAGTTTCAAATTTACGAGACATAATATAGATGTGAAGAATCCAAAACTCCAAAACTTTTCTCAAAAAATCCCGTAAAACGTAGCTCATTGTGAGTTGATGGTGAACAACAGGATGTTGATGATTCCTGTTTATTATTACATTGATTTCAGGATGATACTGAACCCAAAAATCAGATTTGGTGATACCAAACCTTCGATATTTTATACTAATTTATGTTCTCCAAAAATAATGATCAACTAATTTAATCTGATTAACAACCGTCTACCACACAAACAGATTTTGAGCTTCCTGTTTAAAAACTCTTCCGTTTCTCATACCCGAGTTTAAACTAGAAATTATGATGAAGCACACACCCATTACACAGCTCTTGCAACACTTAAGTTTCCCATGATCATTATCAGCGAGTACTATATCAAATCAGCTTTTTACACCTCAAATCTTATTATCCAATTTTTCTGCCCCAATAATAATAAGGTGTTGGTAGTGGGCAATAACATCTGCCATGTCCTAGCAATAAAATATATGGTGTAAGGGCTCGCAGTTCTCCACATAGTTTTGCCCTCTTCAGCTTTTTACTCTGAAAAGGATAACAGACCGACGGCACGAAGCCCTTAATCTTCCAAATTGTCTGTTTTATGTAGCCAAGGTGGTCTACACAAACTTAGTTGGTGGCACTACGTGGTAGTTACTCGTTCCTCTTTTTCATCTTTCAAAGTACTAACACATAATTTCACCTCATATACACATTAACTACTGTCGGTAGTTTTATATTGTAATCAAATCAATTTTTCCAAAAACTTCCTGTTCAATTCCAGTCATAATGACCCCAATAATAACTTTATTCAACCGTTTATTTGGAGGGGAAATTTCAATAAAGTCCTCCAGAGACAACCTTTTTCATGCTTTGGGATTTTAATTAAAAATCCAGGAAAACGAAATATGTTTTGCATCTGTCGAACCAAGTCATTTCAACTAAGACATTTGACAATTCCACTCCATTTTTCGAAAAGACATCCAATCCACTTCAAACTCAAATTATTGTATCATCTGTCATTCATTCTTCAGTTAGAGAAAAAATGGCGAATGGATATCTGATCTCTTCTAGTCAAATTCATATCAGGTTGTTTGTGTGAGGAACTTGCCGTGCAAAGAAGTCATTTTGGTGATTGGCGACCGACTAAAAGGTTTTTCATCATTTCCATTTCGAATTACATGCTGTAGTTGCACATCTTGTTGCGTTTATCTCGCCTCATTCTAATTCTCTCACACGGCATTTATTCTTCGCGGAATGGATGCCTGGGATGTCCTGCTGATTTAATACTAATAATAATGATAACAATGGGAACGATCATCTTCTATTTTGATAGGCTGGCATCCGTTTAGTTGTTCGATTGTTGTGGCATGTAATTGTCTTTTCTGCTCACATATGTTAACATCTACAGACTCACTGCTCATCTAACCTTCGCACATGAAATGCATTCATTGTGCCTTCTCGGAGAGTGGTAGTATGTAGTTGAAATGCTGATGATGAGACTGCTCACAGCTAGCTTTAGCATCTTATTTTTTTGCCTGCCTTTGTTAAGACCTCTTGGTTGGTTTCGTTGGTGTGTGTTGTTAAATACGAGTTTGGATGTGCCATGATAATGATCCTTGAGTAAAATGATTGAAGGTAATGTTAGTTTTTTATTTGAGTTACAAGTCATCTTTTGCAAAGGTTTCAATTCACAGATGCCGACAAAGGAGACCGCCGCTAACACCGAGTGGTACTTTAACCATGTACACAATAACCATTTAGCATCTGGTCTGTCAATAAAATATGTAAATGTAACTTTGAAGAGAACGATAATTTCCTCCTCATCATCCAGGTGATTATCAATCAACCAATGTTACATGATAGAAAATCAGGCAACTCGCTAAATAATCCCTGAGAACTGATCTGAATATTTTGTAGCACTTTTTTTTGCCAGTAATCATCTCTACAAAAATCCCATTGGTTGTGGGCAAAAGAGGTGAACAATTTTTTTGCTCACGATTGTGGCCCCTCTGGATAATCGTCATTAGTCAGTGGTATTTTTTAAATCACAGAAATTATTTATGAATATTGATGCAATTCAGTGCTTATGATTTGAACTCCAATTTTCCATCGAGTGTATCATTTTCACTGATAACCACTTACATCATCATCATCTTCTTCTTATTCTACCCTAACAATGAAATGACGACCTATGCTCAATTCCTCTCTGCTTTCTTCACAATCGACTAGCTCACAGTCAGATTCATTCCACTTCATTTGCATTGCAGCATATTTAACGCACAGTGCAATTAGGGAGGGCTACCATGCAATTTCGACTAATACATATTTGACAACTTTGCAGTAATTTACGTTAAATGGGTAAAAAAATGCTCCGAACATTGTTTCATGCTTCTAAAAATGAAAACGCAGCCGGCCCCTATCGAACGGTTTCTCGTCTTTTGATTTTTAAACGAAGTGAAATTTCTGGAGCAGGATCAGTTCCCTGTAACTAGTGTAGACTGTAGATGCACACGGTCCTTTTACTGTTGTCCCTTTGTGATGACGTAAACATACATGATTACATAGCCCCCCTTTTTGCAATTTTGCTATAATTTTAAATTGACGTCTACACAGTCAACATACAGACATAACATTGAGCACTGTCGTTACTATATTTCTTGAGGAGTGTTTTAGAAGGAATAAGATTTCATATTTGATTACTATTATGTTGCAAATTAGTGAAGTTCCAAAAATTGTTAATTGGAAATGAAGAAAAGCATATACATTACTTGATTAACATTAAGTCATCATTTAGCAGGATTTTTTTTACTAAAACGAAAACACGGTTACAATTACACTTAATGTTTGGATTCACTCACATGTATAGATTTTACGTCTTACTACAATGGACGACATGACAAATATAAGAAGAGATATACACGAGGTACGGCAAGAAAACCGAAAGTTTTCTTTGTCCCAATACAAATTTTTGTTTGAGACGCATAAATTTCAAGACGCTTTGTCGCACACAAATACAACATTTCTCTGATTGCTTATGTGTCAAATCAAATTTCAGCAGCCCTTAATGAGTATCAATGACAGAAAGCTGAACAAAGGGGTCATGTGTCGTACGACTGTGACAAATTTGAACCAAGGAATGTAAGCTACTTCGTATTATGAGCTACACAGAGAAAAATACACGAGCACGAGCTCCAGATGGGAATCTTTGAGAAAGATGAAGGAGACCTGAGAACATATTTGAATAGACACATAAAAGATTTTTGTACTCATTCAATTGCGCTACACAAAAAGGCCAGTGTTGAGAGTTGCTTTCGCAGTGTGCGGCCGAAGGAAAATTATGAAAACGGAATAGAAAAGATCTCACGAGCTGATACACTCTACTGGCTCGTTGTTCTCATACAATAGATTAATGGAGTCGTGGATAGGATTATGAAGTCGGAGTTCATGATGTGGTTCCCCTCTAAGGAAAAGTGACAATTGACTCACAACACAACAGAAAAGATGTGTTATCAGCTTATTTTGCAAAAAAAAAGGTTTGTATAGAGAGTTTTGTATGTAACGTTTTGAAATTTTGGTGGTAATGAAGTGCTCAGTCCGCTTGGAACACATTGGCTTATAGATCCTCACTGTATTAGACATTAAAAGGGAGTTTATAATAAAAGAAAGGTAATAGGGCATGGTGATCCTCGCTCTTCATGTCGTGCTCTTTTCATATTACAAAAGAAGACTGATGTGTTGATCCTTCTGTTGATGATGATGATGTTGCTTGTCATGATGAAACCATTCCATTGAATAATACACACACATACAATATGAGCACCTGAACTGAACGCATAAAGACTCAAATGGGATAATGGATTGGTGTTTCAGAGTCGTTATTCGCACTATAAGTTGGTATAGAAATGGATATCTGTTGTTGGCTTCAAACCACCTTTTCAGTATTCATTCCAGCATAATGGATGAGGCATGGATATGGATACCGAAAAAACTCATGCTTAAAATTCACCCAGGCATTAGTAGGCACAAGGGAGAAGATACGTTGTTTCTCGGCGACAAGGGCCATGTAAAACTGTTTGAAGTGAAGCTGTGTGTGTGTAGCAAAAAGCTCAGAAGCCAAAAGGCACTTTGTGAGGATAATCAACCATTTGAGCAACAATAAAGTCTTTAGGCGTGCTAAACTAGCTTTGGAGGTTGGTTTTTGTAATCGACAGATGGAATAATATACATGCGGTAGGCCTTTTCCCGGAGGTCAAGTCAACTTTGACAGGAGTGAGATATAAAATAGAAGATGGGAGAAGAGAAGAAAATTAACTGTCATTCTTTGTACCCATTTAATAAGATTCCATTCACAACAATAATCTATTAACCGTGACGCCTTCAATGTATCAACCATTTTACTGCTGATGGTGTTACATGGTTACTATAGGATCATGTTACGTGTGAGCGTACGTAACATTTTCATTCTATTCGACACTGAACGTTGCAAGTGCTTGGGCTGATCAGTTTACTACTTAAATACCTCCAGCTTGCCAGCTAAATAACAATCTTGCACGAGCACAACTTCATTTATTCTCCTGTTTGCCATTATTCATTGCTACAACGGTATATTTCACTTTTAGAATGTATTATGGTAGTTAAAAAGCTGCTACATATTATGCACATACCTACCAACTGCGATAATAATAAGATAGAATGAGGTTTTCTTTCACATTCGTAATATTCAACAAAAGGCTTGGCTAGCTACTTACAAATGTACTTGCACAGATTCAACCAGAAACATATATCTGAGCTTCAAGTAAAAGATGCATTATGATAGATTAATTCATCGACGTTGTAGACGAAGATTCATCCAATTTATAACTATAATTCTAGCAGATCAAGACAACAGAATGTGAGTTATTCTTTTTGTTGCTATAACCCTTTATGAATAATGTGCATTGTCAATTGTCAATCGTCACATGAAATCTTCAGCACATCAAATTAGCAACTATCATAATAGACTTTTGCTCATTGCTTTTGATGAAGCTGTTCTATATTTAAGCGCAGAGAAGGCATGCTTATCATTTTTCTCATTTCATCCATCGCATACACACATCCGTGTTGAAGGATTGTTGAAATTGTATTTTGCCTTTAATATCATCATTACTCTGTCGTGTACTACACCGCTATTAATGATGCGACAATCCCTGATGAAGGAAAGAACAGCGGCCAATGCACAATCAGTTGAGGACAGATTATAACTCATGTTTGCTACTCGGATGGTTTTAGAATGAGTGAGGTAGACTCCAATTCTTTGTGAGTTGTAAATATGAGACTATTATTCAAAGTCACAATTCTCCACTTTGTTCATCCTGTCGTGAGTGAATGAAGAAGAGATGCCATTGAGAGAGCGTGAGCACACACACATAGAGCCAGTACTTGAGTCAGATTAGCCCTGATTGTAGTCATGAGATATCAGTTTGTATACGTGGTATGAAGGGGATGTTAACAAAAGTGATGATGATCTCCTAAACAGAACAACTGACAATGATTGACTTCATAAATTATGTTAGACAACAAAATGGTTCCCAGAAGTGATGACTGGGACGTAGAGCCTTGTTCACCTACCAAACCAACATCAAAATAAATTCGTATTTTTCATCATGCAAGTTGGGCATATGCTATTCAAGAGCTGTAGCGAAAATTCGCATCACATCATTTGTTCAGGAGATCTAATTAAAGTAGCGAATGATCATTATGAGTGGGGCAATGCTCCTCTTCATCTTTTGCATCCTTAAACTCAGTGTAAATGTACTAAAGATTTAGAGTTTGGCATTTTTAAGGATCCGTTGACTTAACAATTTTGCAAATTAAATTTATTGCCTACCTGTTTCTACTTTAGGGGTGTTACTATACAAATGATTCAGCTATTTTGAATAGGATTTTATATTTAGTCATGTTTTGACAAGCATTTCTTCTAATTAATTAATAAATCGTCAAGTTATTCAAATTAAAAATGATGCTGTTAAACTGCTCCTAGCTGTATTTTGATACTTGAAAATGTATTAATTGGAGTGAAAGGTTTCAGACATAGTAAGCGAACTGCGCAACAAATAACATTCAAAGTGATCTATTGTTGGACTTGAAGAATGTTTCATGTTTCAAGAGTTAGCACGATTGCTAGCGCTACCTTGTTACTAACGACAACGACACGATAGAAATAGGATTGGCTGAAGATGTGGTTATGGCAAAATAACTGATTTCATCCGCTCAGTTATATTAATTAGGTTGTACATAAATGCTGTCCATTTCTTTTCACTATCAAAATTTCTTATAATGGTCGACGTGAAGAGGTGATTAAGAACTTTTGGAACACAAAGCAGAAGAGAATACGATTTCATTTAGCGTTAGAGTTCTTATCTTGAATTTGATTTAAACATGATGTGACGGAGGTTGTTGGATGTTAGATTCATTTTCTACGAAATGACTAATCAAGATGTTACATCACATTTTCCATGTTTCTTCACATTATACCATGGTAAGTCACTATTTTTCCACAACTTGTCTTTCCCTTTTTATCATTATGAAGTTTTAGAAAACCCTTAAAACGCTCTGTCAGATTTCCACAAAAAAAATAAGACTTCTCTTGAGATGGGGTAATCAGATGTAATGAAACCGCATGAAGACGTTTCATATCATTCATACCAACTCACAGAGTATTTCGTTATATTCAATCGTAATAATGTTTCTTTCACATTTTTTTTTCTCTCGTCATGATTAGTACACAAAATGTGAGCTGACTGCTGAGCTTGTGCGTTTCATTCGGTTAGCTTCATCAATGTAACATAACGACTGCGGTAGATATTATATTCTGCTTAGTGCTTAAAGAGCATTGGATTGTGAAGATGGAAGAAGAGGTGCGGTGGTAAGTTGTTAAACAACAAAAATGTTTTTCAGTTGAAACAACTCAATAAGAAGTAAAGTAGGGAGCAGGAGAAAGGCCTGTGTAATGTACAATACATTTAAAAAGACTGAAATAGAGCGAACACCTCATTCTTTTTCTCTCTGACGATGACATTCAAAATGCTTCTTGTGTGAGTGAGAGTTGTTATTTTTCTACGACGACTCTATCAACCTTTCTGTTCATCTACATAATGGGAGCAGCCAGAGCTCTCAAGTATATTATAAGCAAACCACATGAGTTTCCTGAGCCGCGCTCATGTAATGTATGTATAATGGGAAAAGGAATAGATTTAGATGGATGGATGCAAGCAGAGCGATGCGAATTGAAAAAAGGGCTTCAAATGGACTTGGAGTCAATTAAGACCGAATTTTGAATTTGTCTCGCATCAATCTCTAAATAGGCAACATGAGAGTTGTGCAGTAGCAGTTGTACAAATTGAAAGGTAACTTCAATAGAAAAGTTTAACGTCGTAATAATAAGAGAGTTCTTGGTGCTGTATGATATTATGATCAATGGCTAAATCATTCTGTGAGTTGACACGGTTCTCTCTTTTCCTCCAGGGCAGAGCCAAACCGTGAACCGACCATCCCAGGTTTTCCAAAGGGAAATGACTCAACAGTCAAGCCAATATAATAATGTGCTGTGGTACATGCCCCTTTTACGCACACAAAAGAAACCCATAATGTTCTTTGATCTTGGAGTTGGAGAACTGCATGTTGAACAAATTAACTGACGGAGAAAAATGCAGTTTTGTATTTACAACGTTTTGAGCATGGAGCAGTGAGTAACAACAATATCAAAAGTCACATAGGTCACTATTGTTATTGTCGCTGACTGTTTGAATGAAAATACCAATGATTATGATAATGATCCTAAATGTGCAAAGGGGAAACTCTCTCGATAAGGACATGAATGTTTCAACAACACCACATATCATCATCATCATCATCACCACCAATGTCCTCTCTCTGCGAACTTATATTCCTGCTCTTTTTTTAATGCTCACTTACGGTCTGGCCCGCATAATGCGAATGAAAGCCCTTGCAGCGCAAGCCAAAATTGGACATAGAAGTGGAAAGAGAGAAAGAGAAAAAGTTGCCGACAGACTATTTAAAAATTATTACTCTGCCTCTCCATACTTGTCACGTCTAAATACTACTTGGGTTACAAATGGCTAGAATTCTGTAAATTATGGTAAATTAGCAGCTGAAAGTGAATGATGGAGACTCTGTCTCATTGTGTACATGCATGAATAAAATAATGGTTTACTTTTTGACACAACAGACGACCACTCGTTTTTCGAAGGTTTACCGCTAAAAATCCGTAAATCTGACACTAAAAGTGTAAGCTGGTGGAAAAAATTAATGCGTGGAATATGGTGCATTGCTCTGTCTCAGTTCTGGAAGCAACGTAACGTGCAATCGGTCTCAATAATTTTCCCTTGGCACTTCTCACTCATTTAATCCTTGTCATTTGTGAGCTGATATGTGTGTATCCCCATCCACCTTCTCTGAGAAAGAATGAACTTGGTTGATGCAGTTGCTCGTTTCAGTTTAAAGTGATGATAAATTAAGTGCAATTCCAAAAATCTCGGTTCGACTTACTTAAAGTGCCGATGTTTTTATGCGTACCAGTTATACCACACTACTTTTTATGTGAGTTCAAGAATAAGGGGATGGTTGGATGCACAATGAGACGTGTACTTGAACAAGTTGATATGGTATTATAACTCCAGCTACGGCGTAATGTAATAGTTATCATTTTCGATAATTTCTGAGATGTTGATGTTGGTCTGAAAATGAGAGCAGTAGTTAGTTGCAACGCATTTTTTGGGAAGTTTAAAAGGTTTCTTGATTACTTAACAACGTGAAAAATAGTCACTTTCGACAGGGTAGATTATCTTGAAAAAATGTGAGATGAGCATAAAGCACTAAAGCAAAAGGGAATGAAATGAGTTGAAGAGATGAATTGAGTGGGAAGTAAGCACCAAACAAACGAGGCAATCTTACGTACCTAACGAAACATCAGGTGCATTACCTGAATGAAAAATGACTCTTTCACGCTTTTCGGAAGCAGAAATTTACAAATTTATGATTTCCTTTAACTGGATGACTGAGTGACTGAGCCGAGAGACTCTACCATATATTACCACGATTGCATTATCATCATTAAGTTGTAGGTCAGCGAAGAGGGGCAAAAATGATGGTGATGTGATACGATAACTTAATACACACTAAATGTGTACATTTGGAGTTCTAAACAACATCCACTCATGTATTTAGTAAACGGTATGGAACGACGAAGAAAGTGTATATTTACTGCCTACATACTTCTTCAAGCTTCATGCTAACTTTTAGCTAATCCTATATACAGCAGGCAAGGGATAAATATTGTACACACACTGTATGCCCGTCTGTCATGTCATATCTGTTGGGAATCATTTAATATCTTCATCTTTCTCAAGCTTCATGCACGTTTTTTGTGTTTGTACACTATTGCCCACGACGATGACAGTTAGAAGGAGTTGTTATAAAAACTTTTTTCCTGTCATTTAAGCGTCCCTCAATATATCATCTATTATTGCATGAGAAAAGCAAGTGGTGGTGGATGTGAATTTTATAGAACAACATATTATATTTTGCATGCATTCAACATAAAGGAGTGAAACCTTTAAATATTTTGATGCTCTTTCCTTACCCAAACTCCAATTCTATGCATTTCAAAATTCTGTCTCAATTCATCGTTCAAATCTCTTATATTCGATGAGATTAATATGCTACAAATAACATGCACTTTCATCATCAAATAACTGCTCTTTTTCTCTAAATGCATCAGCATTTTTGTGACATAACTTCCGCCATAACCATTGTATACTTATATGCATTGCTACAGTTCTGGCGAATAAATGTTTTTACATACATATTCCTTGTGATGCAAATGAAACACCACTATTCCTATCTAGTACACCATGAATAATCACACATTTCCAAGTGATTTTATAGGCACTATATGGAAGTGTAGTCTGTGTCGCATTTTTCATACTCGTTCAACAGGCAAACTCAACAGTTTTCTTGAGTGGGTGCCATTTATTCAACAAGAGTTAATGGCCAAGTTGGCCGAGCGAAAAAAAAAACCTGAGGAAATACCAAATAAATACATGCAACATTTACGAAAACGTTAATGATGTAAGTAAAAAATGAGGCGAAAAGGAGTAAAAAATGAAGTGTTTTTCCTCAAGTCCCATTTATTCGAAGAAGGTAAAAAGGCAAAGGCACTGCATTTTTTGGGTCTTCCCGAATGATCTGTAAAATAAAATGTGAGGAGGCAATCACCCAGTCATTCAAATCTAGTGAATCAACTACAATAAAACGTGAAACGCAAAGTAGGAGAATAATACCTATCGTTTACCATATAAAAGAATATGAGTACTTTTGGGATGATGAGACGACACAAGGACGTTGATGTTGCAGCCACCCCAAATTTAAAAAATAAGTCATGCAAATATACTTATGTATAAAAGTTTTGGTGCAAAAATGTATCACACAACAACAAATAATCCTTGTGAACATATGAAGTTACACAGTCACACATTAAGTGAAGCCTAAGTAAGTACTTAACTCTTTTTCATAACATGACGACGGGTGCAAAATACCATGACCGATACAGACGCATAGCACATTTTCTTCACTTCTCCCAAACCATCCTTCCCGTCAAATCACATTTTCATACAATCAAAACCATGCCAAACAACTTACTTACTACACTCCCGTATTTTAGTAGCAGCGGCAATAGCATCTGCAACCGTATCTATGGTTCTCATTAAAATGTATTTTTTCTCTCGAGTTTTTAGTGAGCAGATACTACGTGCTATTCCAATTTGTGAGTATGATATAGGTTTCAAGTTGTTTCTGTCAACTGTTTGAGATATCGCTAGCCATACCTTTTGGTGACGTTGACTATCGTAATCCTGTTAATTTACTGATATTGCACATATAGATGAAAGATATAATGTGGATTTGTGCCAATGATGAAGTAAAGAGAACAAACTTCATAGTTAATTATGTTGTTTTCTCTTCGCAGATATTTCTCCCTGACAAGTTAATCCTCTGACAAGATAACAAAAATTAGGAATGGAGCGCCTAGCAGCAGCTATACTGTATTCTTTCTATTTCTGCGTGTGTGGCTGACATCTCCAAATTCCCTGAGGTGCACAATGTTCCACCACATACATTCTGTCGCTGAAACTTTTAGGACACACTTGAGTATACGGAGATGAAGCAAAAATGATACTTTCACGAGCCTAACTGGGTAATGTGCGACTGAGTGACGTGGCACCATAAGTCTTCACGTTCAATGAGGATATTCATGCAAACAAACCTACAACATTCCTACTTTTATTATGCATACATTTTATGGGGAAACGTGATATTTTCATACAGCTAACAACCATCCCAATTAAAACATTTTATAAAATGGAGTCAATCAATTTAAAAATTAAAAGCATAAGGCTTAATCTTTGCGAAGGCTACAATAGGGATTCATTTTATTGCGGACATATTTTTCTCCGTTTGCAATACATAGTTTTGCTAAATTAGTGCTAGAGCACCTATACGCATATTATGTTATTTAACCCATCTGCAGGCCAGTAATAATCGTACATGGCATCGACGGATGACGGCAGATACAGGAGGTAGGCATTTTGATTGAGACATTTTCCTTGTGCTCTACCGCATCTACATCAATTTAACAACAAAAACGAAATGGCATCTCATAGAGCCCCACGCTGTTTACCTACCCTGTGTAACAACTTCAGTGAAAAGCGTGAAGATAATCACTCAGAATAATAATCAAAAACCAGCTGAAGAACACCATTGTAGTCACTCACTCAACTTTATTGTGTTCTCTTTAGTAAAAAATGAGCAGCATATAATAATAAAGACGATAATAATTATAATAATGGCGATATTACATATTTCAAGTAAATTGGACAGCCGCTGGATGGAAAGACATAAGAAGTTAGAAAATATTATATTTTAGTAGAGTCTACGATAAACTTGATAAAACGAATATAATTGAGTGGCAGTGATTAATTTTTTAAATTTCAGTGTAATTTTAAGTCTTAAGTTTATAAATGTTGCTTTGTGAAACTTTTTTATTTATGAAATTTCAACTATGACAAATATCTAGATGTGCAAACTCATTAAGCCATTGATCAGATTCCATGCAGTCAGCCCTAATAACATGAAATCTAAATTTAAAAAAAAAAATTTGGACGGACAGACGGAGAGAGCGCAATAATAATGTAGCAAACGGTAGAAAATAGGATGAAAGAGTTTTTGTCTTCGGAATACAATTTCAATGCATGCATACAGCAATGTTGCTAATAATGCAAGCGAAGATATACGATAGGGAAATGTTGTAATACCCAACTGCTGACAATCGTTGGTGGTAACTCTATCCCCAACCGACTAAGAAAGTTAATGAAGAATTGGGAAAACTGAGAAGACTCCTCCGGGAGGAAGGCAAAGGTGGGCTTGGTCATTACTCATTACTTATTCTTCTTTATATACACTTTTCCCCAAAGATTACAGGTATACTCAAAAATTGATGATAGTAGAAGTAATAATAACAATAATGTAATAATGAAGACGATGATTTTCCATATTATATTACCATGAAAATGCAACTTCACAAGCACAGAATTCAGACAGTTAACGTGTACACTCATCATACGTATCATAATATCCTTCGCTTCCACCAGAAGAATACTTCCATTTATTTCTTATACTTATGACCGCTTTACGTAACTATGAGTAAATTTTTTAAAGATAAATAATGGTAAAAAGGAGAAACATTATCCTCTTATTATTAATATTATATGTTTCACTTCATCCGCTCAAATAATAATATGCACAACCACACGTACACGTAATCATGTCATCTTTTCTTGGAGGTGGCGGTGAATCCTATATAGGACTAAACTAATGAGACTTAAATGAATACGTATTATATCATATCTTAGCAGAGCTCAACCACGCCAGTCCTATTTTTACACAGCTTTCATCTTTCTCTTCAAACGTTGTTCTTGGTAGGTATCCTCAAAGAGCTTAGCCTTTACCAGCTCCCCTCCCTCTACTGCTCATTATTCTCGAGGCTAGATATTATTACTGGCGAAGACGCTAATTACCAGAGAATTGCTCTTGGTTAAGGAAATCTTCCAGGTGAGTACAACCCAGCACGTTTTCCTATTAAGGAATAAGCAGTAGGTACATGGTGGTGGATGGTGAAATTGCAGCCATTCAATACGGAAAAAGACGTAATTATGATAAATAATCAGAACTACTCAAGATATGTGAGTATCAGTTAAAAATGATGCGAGATTAATAGCTTACCCACTGTTATTACATGAAAACATATACATACATAGCTATAGAAAAATAAAACTTTGCCAATTTATTAGCGAATGCAGATTTAATGTAATACATGAAACAAAAGAGTTTGGAGTGAACCCAAGGCATGTACTATAATTGAAGAGGAGTCCAACTTTCCATACATACGTAACTGGAACCAATATTGAGATTGGGACAATGTGCAACAAGCACTTGACTGGTTTGCTAAGCAATCATTGTAAGAAATATTATTGCTATTTTTCATCCACTGCCATCAGTTGCAATTGCTAATTTATTCATTGAAATGTTTTGTGTCTGCTGACGATTTACAACAACGAGAAACTGTAGCCGCATCAAATTACTGTTGAACTTGAATCCAAACATTTTTTGATTGGTGGCTGAGAAAATTATAATTTTTTCTCCTCTCCGGAGATGATGTGCCATCGCCATCCATTTTTCCATAAAAAGTGGACGCTTGTCAGTAACACCGGGGAATGAGTGAAGTGAGATGCGTATTATTAGTTTGCCTCTGCTCTGTTCTCTGAGGATGATAAGGTGTCAGCTACATGCACACATGTCTAGATAGTCTAGATAAGTATTAAGATGAGCGGATTGCATAGTTGGCATCAACATCATCATCTTCTTCTTCATCATGATTTTTCCCATTTGGCCACCCAAGATACGGGCCGTGTGGGCCACCCAAACGGATCCGAAAAGGACAAAAACACTAAATAGACGCTAATGAGCCTGGCAGACTTGATATGAACTGAAAAGAAATGAGCTTGGCTGCCTCGCTGGTGATGATTACGACATACATATAATGTATATCTGATGTGTTATTAGTTATTATTCTTCTTGAATGCCGGTGTTTCAGAAACGTGAAGCCAATAGAAAGTGGGTAAAGTGTTGAAGTACATATACAATATGTGCATTCATTCATATACCCTCTGTTTTCTGTGGAGGCAACACAATGGCAAATAATGATCATGGCTTGTTCGCTTATAAGCTGCAATTGTGTGTGGATGAATTTATAGGAAAAAAACTACGAGAAAAGGATGGAAAATAGAAGACAGTTTGTGATAGTAAATGAGAATACACATTTTCTATCTACTTTCCCATACATTCGAAGCAGCTAATATGTATTACATTACGCTCTTGTGTAGATAAATGTACGTAGATAGAGCTGCCAACTATAATCTGTACAAAGTCAGAAAAAGAACATTATCATGATCAGGAATTTATCTATTACACACCTTCCTTGCATACTGAAAAAGAACATCCTCTCACATGTAACTCGCTCACCCCGTTGCGTTCCCTGTTCCCTTCCAAGAAAGCATGCATCTCGAATAGGATATGTATGCATGCAAGCATCTGCAATATGTATGCACATGTATGTACCAGAGAAAAAAGAAGTAGTCAAGTCAGCAATGTAGTTAAAATGAGTTGAGTGTTGAGTGAGTGAAACCCACTTGAATTCCCTTTCCTGGTATACACATAGTAAAATCCAGTCCGCCAATGTGGTTGTTTGGCTCCGCCTGTCTACCTCGAAGGCGGCCCATCTGCGTCAATTGACCTGTCAAACATGCTAACTTCCCCCCACTCGTTGATTCGTTATTCAACAAACTAACTGGCCTGTTTCTTCGTGTAACACATCGCGTTTTTTAACAAAATCGTTTGCTCACTCACTCAGTCAGTCAGCTCTGAGATGATCATGCTAACAGGAGCTGAGATATGCACAGCAGATTGCCTTTCATGCGAAGAAAAGGTTTGCTGCCAGAAAGCAGTGTGTGTGTGGACTCCTCCACACTGTGGAGTGGCATGCATCATGCAAGTCTTCTCTTGCAAGCACACACTGATCGACTTCTCTCCTTCCTACATAAGTTCAAACTATTGAGGCTTACAATTTTTCTAACTAAAAAAAGTAAATATTAAGAAAAAACCATTTGAAGAAGTGGTTAAGCGCAGAAGTCGCATTTAACGCAATGCATTGGTCCTCATTCCAGTATTATGTGCAGAATACAACTGCAAAAGGGCAGAACTGAGTAAAAACGCCACATAACAGTCATATTCGTTTGTATGCTTGTTTCCTGAACAACTCTTAAGTTATTTTAATAAATAGTGCTCCTTCTTTTTTTTACCAAGCTTGCATATATCGCATTCCATGAATGTATGGTTGCTGACATTACGTATGGATATAGCAATAAAGCATTATTCCAAAATCCAACTTGGTTGATCTATCATTACTTGGATTACATGAGTCAAACTTTTCCCTCACTCACAACAACACGCTTACAATAGCCAAAGGAACAACAAGCAAAATTCTTGCTTTGGCTGGCAGCCTGTTAGTTAGCCAACAATATTTCTTGACTCTTCATCCCATGTAAACATGCTTAGTTAGACTGCAACAAAAGCATAATATAATATATACAATAGCCATAAACATTAGCCATCAACTTTTCGCTTATTTTGGTGTGGATTGCATGGTGTTGCTGTAACAACTTCCAATCCAACTGCAAGTACGTAACGAACTGCCGTGCAACTCAAGTCGACTAGTTTGTTGTCGACTGCCGTGTTTACTTCTGCCGTTCCTCATTCCCACAACACAACTAAAACTCAACTGGCTCAAGTCAGATTCGATACCTTAGAGAAGTTGGAGAGGCTTGTTTGTCGGTACTTTTTTCATTTCAGATATTATACCACCACCGGTCCTAATGTATATCCATGTTATGCATGTAGAGAGAGAGATACCCACATTTATACAGCCCTGACTGAGAGAGCAACCACTAAAAATCTAAACATGTATCATGTATCATAGTAGTAGTGTTTTAAAGTCATACAGAAATGAGCTAACTTAAAAGTGAGGCTTACTCTCTGCTTAACACCGTGCTCACACTGTTACCACTTCTCCAAATGCAATGTTGCTCCAATGTCTGCAATAATAATACATAGAAAAGCATCTGAAAATTTCTTTTGTAGTGTGGCATGGGTGAACGTTAAGTACACGTTAGTTGTACCGACACAATACATACATCTTCGCACTTAGGTAATATGCTTTAAATGTTGATTCTATGAAATTTGTTCGTCGGCTTCTTTTGAACGTATTGTACAATGTGTTTCTGCGGTTACTTTTGTGTATGTGTGTGAGAGCGAGCGTGTGTGATAAGAAGTCTTTCCAGAGTCAAACTGGATGTTGAGCAGAGTGAGTTTAGCTTGACTTCGGTCGCTTCAACCAATCTAGCAATCCTTTCAATGTATTACTCCTTGAGGAATCATCATCTCAGGGAAGTTCACTTTGACTAAAGCCCCTTTGAATGATAAACCACTGCTGACACCTCAAAAATAACACCTCTTCCCAACCAACGTCAGCACTTTTCCATCACTGCTCTGATATCCGAAGGGACTCCTGAGGAATACCTGTGCACATTGTGTAGTGAGATACCAAAACTTAATCTTGGGGAATGTTTTAATACATCCTTGTACTTATCTCGACAACGTGAGGCAGCACCAAGCAAAGTACCTCCGACAGTACACTCAGCAAGTCACGATAAACGTCCGGAGGATAACACTCCGACTCGAGGTTTTTCTAAACATTGGAAAGTGTCCTAGCCGAAGGGTTGACGTTAGTAGTAAATTGAGCTCATTGACATTTCCTTCCAGATGAATCACTAGAGTTCTCGTACATTCTTGACGTTTCGGTTCATATGTATGTTGGACACTAGCGAGAATACTCTCCAAGAAGCGTCTGCATCAGAGTTCCAATGAGGGGAATTGCTGCTGTCATAATTTGAGCATCATCAAGACATCATCTTAGCGATGAGTAATACCCCGTCCGAAGAAAAAGTGTAACTTCTTCTCAGCATATCAGCGTCAAAGTGAGTTCACTTGTGGAGTTTATTATCACAATACAGGAAAGACATTTTTCCGGTTATTGACTATCGGCAATGTAACTCAAGTGGCTGCCTACTTAACATTTTAGTGAAGCACTGACAGGCTTACGTGAAGAGGTGATGAAAGATCAAATGGTCTTCAACGAATCACACAGGGAACTAGGATTTTGTATCATTCGTAGGATTTGATGTATTTGGAACTGTGTGCGTAAGTGAGTCTTAAGCCCGCCCACACGTTGCTTCCCGTGTTAGAGAGCATACCGTAAAGAAGTCAGCTCATTATATAAGAAGTGTAGCAGTCCGCACCGTGCTCGTAGGTAGTCATCACCTCCGAACATTTATTTCAGTGTTATTTAATGTGTGCGTTGTTGCAAACGGATCTGGCTGACTGAGGTCTTTTTGTATCATTCCTCACTCACTCCTCATATTTATTCCCTATCCTTCATCAGTCAGTTGTATTCCAATTGTCCTCAATCAAACGTCATAGCGTTGACAGATATATCATCATCGTCATCATCATCATCCGTCTTATACCAATTTCAGTCACTGTCAAGTAAATACATGCGGCTTGTCGCTCCTCCGGTCTCCGCGCTACCAACCACCACTTCAATTTTCTAGTGCGAGTAAGAAATTACAGAAAACCCAATAATATAGCAGCTCACTTGTATCATCCATTGCTACGACTTGTCTGTTGATAGTAAAAAGGTGACTCGGTTTCGCTATAACGTGTCAGTCAGTTCCTCACTGCCTCTATGACTTGTCAACACCTAAACTCAAGTGTGGTGCTTGTGCAAAAACAAAGTTATTTTGTGACTCTGTCTGCCTCTGTTTTTGCACGTTTCTCATATTATGCAAAAACTAGAAAAAGTTTTAATTCAATGACCGATGACAAGTGAAAAAATATGTTGTGATTGTTTGAGAATAAAGTGATTCAAAGATCACGTGGGGAACAAACAGTAACTGAGAATAATTGCATTTTTGTAGAAAAATTAAATTGACTAGTGACTCGGAACTAGGGTGTTACTATATCATTGTGAAACACAAGTTTTCAAACTCACACGAACGGATACTAATTGCCTTTGGATTGGGATTTTGATATACTCTCACAAGTTTTTGCATGTAATTATCAATCTCGTCAAAAAAATTGAGCTCGACTATTTACTGTGGCTTATGTGCTTGTTGTTTCACATCGACCCGGCAATCGTGGGTTAAAAACGTGAGGACAAAAAAAAGCTGTATTGGAAGAGTAAAACTATCAAGTCATTTCCCGGATTCACCCATTTCAACAAGTTTGTTGAGGATACGGATAAAAACCAATTTTGTCTCAACTCCCTCCTACACATGAGAACAAGTTCAGGCTTTGGTGTTGATTTTTCCACTCTAGCCAAATAAATGATTTACGTACGATTAAAAATAATCCATGTTGGCATTTTTGTGCACTTCATGATTGGATGAGTTGATGAAACTAATGAAAGAAGTGATTGAGTTTTTTTCTGCTCCCCCTTACTCAAAGGGTTAAAAAGATGTTATGAATTGTAGTACATCCTGTGTGCAAAAGTAATTTATTGAAAACGATTTGCATGTTATTAATTGTAAATTGTGAAACTGCAAGTTTTGGAACAGAAGTTAGTGACTTGTTTACGTGACTCTGAGCAAAAAGGTTCCGATTTAGAATAGCCCCATGCCATCACCAACATCCATCCAAGCAAGTGGAGTACTTGGTTGATTTCATTTGTCAGAGAAGCTATTAGTAACGCTGCGAGTCCGTCATTGTACAAGTTCCTATGGGTAACATTACACCAATGCGTTTGATCCTATTGCTATGCTTGATTTCAAACTGAGACTATAAAAACAGCATACCAAAGCAAAGTCGGCAGTTGCGCCTTCCGTAAAGGATAAAGATTTTAATTAGATCTCTGAGAGTTCACTGCAAACATGTCGTGCACTGAGGCATAAAATGAGACATCAGAATTTCTTGAGCTAATCGATGCTGTGATGTATGCATAATATTATTTGAAGGTTGAATGTTAAATTTCAATCGTTCGTTGCTGCAGTACCGATTACAAATTTAGTGGCTGATGTGTGTCGACCCCGTACGCATTAAAACTGAAAATCAAACAGTTCAGACGTAATAACCAAGCGTGAAACTTATCAAGGCTTCTTTCATCCGAGGAAAACCAGTATAAACTATGTACGTATAAAGTGACTTTAGTTCGTGTCCCAAAGTTTTTGTGTATTAACATTAGGAAATAAATATGGTTTTATAGATGGTAAATTATTGTTAAAACTCAAACAATTGATGCATCATAAACCAATATACTATTACGGAAGTGAAGAGGAGGGCCCACCTTTAAAGTTTACCCCTTCCTCCATTCCCTTTGCAATACTGGCAAGTGGTGAGAAGATCTCTCTAACCGAACAAATGTGTGAGGCAAAAATGGAACAGGAACCTGCTGAGAGTGACAAAATTGAAGCAAAGTCACCTCCTCCACCGCCTCCACCTCAAACAACTATACTCTCCAGTCATTGTAATAAAAGCCTACACAATCATCTCGGAAAAGTTCAGCCGTTGACACCAAACAGTCAAGACGATGAATTGTCATCGGATGATCTTATTAGTGTAGGTGGAAGTCCGTCTGCTTCTCTAACTTCTCCAGATAATCTCTCAAGAGCCAACACCGAGGACTGTTGCTCGGAAGACGAATACTTCAGACCCTTGAAAAAACTCAGAATGCTCCAGGTATGACACCCTAACACATTTATTTCTCTGAATACAAATTCTATAAATAGAAATTAGAACTAGGTGGGTGCTTAACTTTGAGGTTAACGGTTGCCGTAAAAATAAGGAAATTCTGGTGTAAAATGATCTTACGCGGAACAATGAAAATAGTATAAAAAGTATCAGTTGCGTCTAGGCACTGTTACTGTACCTTGTATATAGTATCATTTACTCCAGAAATTCGTAGAAATTAGATTCCCTACTCCCAGTTTTCCCCGGGTATTCTAGACTGCAGTGCTAGTTTAAATGATACAGAGTTCAACAGCCTTGATTCATATGTGTCATGTGTCAGACTCGGTAATATAATATCATCGTAGCTGTGAAATAAAATACTGCACCGACTCACCGATCTAGTCATTATCACTGAATATATTCTAAGAATTGAAAGGTAGGCTGCTAGACAAATCCAATTTTATCCTACGGTGTAACTCCCACGGTATTTGTTTTGGTTTGTATATGAAAACGTTAACGAGCGAACTTGAAACCGTCAATATATTTGATGGAATACGTTTTCAAGGTCAAATTTATCCTCCTCCTCCTCCTCCAATGTAAAAATTCAGTCACCGTGTAGTCCCCACCATTTCAATAAAAACATTTTTATAACAAAACTGAAAGAGAATCATTAAAATTGAGACAAGATGAAAGGGTAGAAAGTAATATTTCATCTAATATATTATCGGATTAAAAAACAATTATTTGCATAAATAAATAAGTGATTATTTTTATTTGGGTGATCATTCAGGTTGAGTCTCCAAGTCAATCATCGTCTGGGGTAAAGTCCTTTTCCATTACTGATATTCTAAGTCATAAACCTGCAAAAAGCAGCAATGGTGGAGCAATCCATAAAGACTGTAGTGCTAGTGCTGCCAATGCTGGTCGACACCAAGAAAGCGTCGCTCAGCAGAGGATAGTTCGCCCGTGGGATGCCCAAAATAAAACGAATGGGAGGCGAAACTCATCCGATTCGTCTCCATTAGATGCTTTATTTCAGATGACATCGAAGACATTTGAAGGGCTTAATGGTCATCACGAAAATTCAGGTAAATAATTCAACTTTCGTTTACTCTGCTCTACTGCCTTTAAAAGCTTTGCTGAAGTTTGTCATATTTCCGCCAACAACATGGGATGATTCAGTACTGATGATTGCTAGGTAATTAATTAGATATTCAGCATTCTGCTCCAATTTCTGGTTAGTAGCCTTTGCTCTCGCTTTTATTCAATTGCAAAATAGAATGAACGTGGGCTAATGAAGTGTTCTTCTGCATCATGCAAGCTTTTGGTATAAAGTAGGTATATTTGGTTTGTAATAACAAGGTTTGAAGAAGCGGACATGCATGTCATCCTCAAAGTTTCATGAATTGTCAATATTTTTCTCTTCCTTTCAATTCAACACACAATGCGATCTCATCGAACTGGCTAGACTTTTGTACAACTGACGATTTTTTTCTTGTATTCGCGATTGATAGTGTATGGAAAGAGAATAAGAAAAAATATGCATACCTATGGAGCATCATGTCTAATTAAATCATGCAGATTATTAATTGTCTCGGTCTAGTTACACATCCAATAATTAAATTAGAAAGGAAGACCAAGACTGCACGAGTGAGTGAGTACATGAGGGCTCAAAGGAAGGAGAACAAATATAACGCGACGTTAATAAAAAAACCCTTTTTCATTTGATGATGTCGTGGAAAAAAGAGTAACAGAAGGAAAGCATCTGGACTGACTGACTGAGATGAGTACATTTAAAACTCACATGCATGATGAATGTGGGTTCCTTTCACAACTGTACCACACTGTTCTTTTACATAATTTTTTGCTGATGGCAAAAGAAATGATGATGTGAGGTCGACGAAAAAATGAATGCGTGAGTTTATTGCGTTCATTGAGATTCATATGACTTATTTTTTCATTGTCAAAACTAAGGGTTTGTGAAGACACCCAGCATGAAAAAAGTATGTCTTATGTAAATGCATTGTGTTTACTGTTAGGGAAACGAGCACGAACGATAAAAACCTTAATGATAATTTCCGGATATGTATTCGTTTGTGTGTTTTTCTCATGTTGATTAGCAGGCTGCTCTGTGTAAGAGTAATTTGGGGGAATAATTCATATTTACTTTTCAACAACAATACTTTAGCTTCTTAGAATTATAATGTGAGCCTTCATCCCTTTAACAACCCAAATACTTTTAATTAAACAAAACCTTCAATGTGATGTGGGCAATGCTGGAACAGGGAATATATTTGGACATTTTCATACGATAAGTATCACGCTTCGTTGGAAATATTGACAGTGGTAAGCTTATGCTCTGTAACTACGAAAAAGATAGAGTACCCCTGTAGATTTTCATCTAAGAACATGGAAAAACTGACTACATGTTTAGACTTTCAAATTTAGGAAACTTAAATCTGAATCGTTGAAATGTGTTAAGTCAACAGCAAGATAGGGTAGTAGTGTTGGAAACAAATGAAGTAGAAAAAACGGAAACCCGGGCGATAAACGGAGAAAAATTACCAAAAGGGTATATACTCCGAACATCCATGACAGAACTAGCATTCAAGACGAGGAAAAGAAATAGGAAAAAAGATTTAATGCATGCTTTCACAGTTGGATATTTTACTCATATGCTCGGCAACTTGAGTAAGCCCCGTATGGATTTGCTTCCAGGCAGTTTAGCAACTAGACTTATAGCAGCCATGCTATCGTAGTAGTACAGTACTACCCGATGATAGCTGCAGTGACAAAAAACCCCAAACATCAAACTTAACCCTTTAGTTCACTCTCTCATTGTTGGAGCTGAAAAGGAAAAGGCAGTTTGTTCTTTTAAATCCATGCACAAGCCAAAGCCAAGTATATAATATATTTATGTGTGCATATAACAATTCTTTAAGCTCACACCTACTCTTTTTCTTGCTTTCACTGGAATATTTTGAATTTTTTTCCGTTCTCTCTTTTCTGTAATACAAATATCATATGAAGCAAGTGTAGTATTTGCGTGTCGAGTAGTTTGTATCATGTATAGGAAATATTCGCTTCTTGTTGTAAGACCGCAGACTCAGTTTTAACCTCAAGAAGGAAGGGACCGGTCAACTCCGATTTTTCTGTTTTGTAGAATCGGTATATTCACAGATGCCAATTTATCACAAGAGCGAAATCTGACACGAGGCTAACCATAGATCCATTTATCATCCCGAAGGACTGATTGATTGTATGCGGGTGTGCACAAAGAAAGTAGGAAGCAGTTCGTGCCAGTATGCAATTTTGGCTACTATTTTTTTCATATATTTATGAAGTATAATTTACTGTATATAATGATAATAGCCATAATAAACTAGTAGGGCCGCACCTCTGAGTAAACGCTGGTTTCGCTGCCTTCTTTATGTATCCGTTGTTGACACAGTCGTCTTAACCTCTAGCATTCTATTTTGATCTTTGTGTGCGCGCATGCACTCTCAAATTATATTAACTGGCTTTGTTCGATGGCTGGATGGCTCAACCATCTATAATGCTGTTTTACAAAGAGGTGATCACAAGTGTGAGTGATGTTTAACGACCCGTTTGAAATTGTACTTTAGACATGCATATATTATTATTATATTTATTGGACATATGCCGAAATTCCAATTTTTAGGTGTCGGCCCTATTTATATTGAAATTTGTGTACTCTTGTAAGCTACTCTTCAAACCCTTTTTTAAAGCAAAAAGCATGTGTATATCTGCACACTAGAAACTGTGGTCATATCTCTCGCTACTTGCACAAACAGACACACTCGTACAGTGATGAGTATTTTAATGGTCGTAAAATTAAAAGATATAATTATTCCAACCTGACAAGGGAGAGAAAGGAACACGTGGACAGATCAGAGTGTAGTCATAAAACCGCAAAAGAGACTTCATTGTCTGTCAACACCATCTCCAATGGTTTTCAAGGAAATCATCATCAGCCCTCGTCGTAAAATGGATAAGCGAGGAGAACCATAAAGTCATTGAATTAGAGGAGGGCTTAAATAAGTCTCATTAAAGTTCCTTCATTCTTTCTTCCTGCAGCAGCACATGCATTGGAACGTACGTACGACCGTATATAGTACAGAGTATCGATTCCAACGAGTACACATGGGAAGGAACGGTATGAGGGAGTAAGAAAGGAAAGCAGAGTCAAAGCCGACGGCAAATTGCTGTGATGACAGAGAGTTAAAACGCAGCTGTTGTGAGTTAACATTTCAAACGATTAACGTGAACATGTTGACGGCAGTGTTTCCGTTTAGAAAATATCACCCAAGCAGGCAACCAAAGCACCCAGCCAAATGAAATGAAAAAGGCAACGGAGAGGTACTAAACACATAGAGGTAGTTATTCTTTCACATAATATAATGCTTACACATTATGACATGAGCAGAGAATGCTAGTCGTGTAGTGGAAGTCGCTTCCTTGCTCTCCGAAATTTTTAATGCCGAGCCATAATGAATCTAGAAGAAAAGTGAGTTTCTTACTACGAGGAAGGAATAAACTTGAGTGCTCATACTGCCCCGCGCCAAGCCTTCCACTGCACTGTGGATAAAACATTGATCCAATCAATAGTGATTTCAACTCTTCCCTTTTTCCCATTTTACTATTCAAGCTGAACACTCAGCACATACTACAACACACAGTGTGTTTGTTCAAAACATAGGAAAATTCAAATGGCGAGGAAAGTAAATTGGAAGCGGTGAAGAGGCCATAATGTAAATTTAGATTTCTGATTAATCTTAAAGCCATTACGAAGCGGAGGATGCGAGTCTTGAGTGTATGGGAAGAAAGTAGATCTTTTATAATGATTCTAATGATCAACAAAGTGGAAAACTTTTTCGGTTGCTCCCTTCCCCTCTCTCAACATAATTTACTTGACTAAACTTTTAGTACTAACCCAACCAAAAAGGGATTCTTGTTCGTTGTCGTTGCTAAAATCTCACTGCTAATGATGAGCTGACAACAAGATAGGAAACTATTCCAAGAAAGTCTTTCACAAGAAAATAATGGTAACCTAATATCACTCAACAAGATTTCGAAATGTGTAGTTCCATGCATACTTACACAAGCATGTCCTTGCTTCACTGTCTCTCAAAAGTTGGGACTCTACACAATCTTTAACTAATGCAAATGACATCAATTTTTTTCCGTTCCCGTTTCCCTAGCATTCCTAAAAGACAACAAGTCGGCTTTTTGGTATGTTCTTAGAATTTGACATGATGCTGCTCTCTCCACTTTAAATGCTTATTACTATTTTACTTCTCAAATCAAATGCTCCGTAGATCGCATAGTGATCTTCTGGTGTGGGTTGTTCTACTCCGCTTTTTCATCTCGCTAGCTCCCTCACTTCCTTCTTAGTACACACAAGACCACGACGAGTTTTCTAACACTCATTTTGTCAGTTTGTAAATATGCCTTCAGTTGAACATCCTGGATATTCTTGTCGTTCTCTTATTTTCACTTTACATATCTAGGATTTTCACTTATCATTATGGTATATGCATATGAGCCGGCATTACTAATTCTAAGCTTCCTCCTTCTTCCACTACTACGCATTGATGAGACGAAACTGCGCCATCAAGGTAAAAAATGTGCTTGATATCTTCGTCTAAATAACGTGAGCGTCAGCGCAATATGCACATCTTTCGAACACATACAAGCTTCGGCATATGGCCATAAATACGAGCTGCTGTCATACTCTTCCCATAGCAGACGTCACATGTTATCGTAAGGATAGTTGGAAGAAGGTCAATCTTACATCTTGTGATGACTCATGCGGATGCTCACTCAAATTATTCTTGTTTTATCTTGAGAAGTCGTCACCCTATTTCACTTCTGATTTGACTTGACCGATTTTCATGCTGACAGACAAGGTGAAACGGGGTGATAACGATGACAGTCATGTTACTTCTTCTACAGTGGACCAAATCCCTATAAAAATGTGCCATTGATGCAAATGTGACTCTAATGAATGGTGATGATATTTCCTTTGTACTCAATATGATAAGAGTCGTACTCGTATCAGTAAATTATCAAGATTCGAAAATTCAATGATAAGACTTCCGAGGGACTATTGAAAACTATTAGAATCGAAAATGATTCCAAGAATTAGTAACTTTTTAGTATCATCATCATCGTCATCATGGTGAATCTGAGGTTGAATTCCCAAGAATCTGAATGTCGGGAGAGGAGAAATTGCAGGAAGATCAAAAAGGCAGCAAATGAAAAGATTGTTCATTTGTGTAGAAAATCATTTCTTTTGTATGCAAGCATGGTTGTTGTAGAGAGAGGGTCGCGCGAAAAGGCAAAAGTAATTGCCGATTTTCTTGTTCGTAAGTCTTCAATTGAGGGAAAACCGCTTAGCCATATCATGAATATAATACACGTGTATACATTACACAAAATATCTTTCCCTTCCCACTGAAAAGGAGAGTGTTGAAGAGGGAGGACTGGGTTGAATCTGTACACAAGAAAAGGAGATGCCGGCAAAGACGTATTAAAAGGGAGCGAAACCGATTATGTAATATACATATCTGTTTAATGCACTAATGCTTGTAATTACAGTTTTCCTCTGATCTGACTCCTGTATGGTATGCCGTGCCGATAGCATTTATCCGCTTGCTACTTCTACCATATATTTTACGATGAGTAAACTTATTGGATCAGTGCTGCTGTAGCCACGATCATAATAACTGTAACCACAGAGAGAATGATACAACGGCAGCGTCATCATCAACTTATACGCTTTTTAATACTTGCTACAATATAATCCACAAAATTACGAGGTTTAACTAGCTGCTGAGAGACAAGTGTAGTTGATGTTGGCAGTTATCGTAACGTAACCGTAACAATGGCACAAGGAAAAATTAGAGAAGGAAAGCAACCCATTGAGAAACGAAAACATTGAGTTCCAACCGTAATTTTAGACATTCATATGAAAGGGACTACCCCTTTTTTGTATCCAGAAGTGGCAGTGGAGTACATTAATTTGAATTGTAATGAATATTTTTCCTTGGCCCTAAATTACAGAAACATTTTTATGGTAATGGTAAATGGGGTCAATTTTGTTTCATGTCTGCTTTGCTATTTTGTACGAACTGTCTTTTGCCCTCAAATATATTTATTCATGACCGGTTAGCAGTTAGCAATAAGCCATTTTCGATGCCATCACCTCGCCAAGCTCGTCTTTTGTGAGAGAGGACTACCAAATAGGTTGCATTCAAAATTCTACATTACAAATTTCTCACGAATAGCTCCAGCATGTAGTGCATGCTCAATCGATAACAATGATGCGTATAAAAGGAAGCCTTCCAAAAAATAGTGAGCGAACAAGGGATAATTTAGCATGCTTGCAGTGGATTGAAAATCACGGCAATTTGACAGTCCATATGTATAACATTAGCATCGTGTAATGTCTCCTCTGACGCTACTGCACCGCAATAATAATTCATAGTAAGGTTGCATTCTACATGTGAAAGGGACAGTGAGGTTGAGATGGGCAACTGTAAACTTTCATTGCTCCACGGTACGGCACACAAGATGCGTCTGGGGGAAAGTGAATGAAAAAGCAAAACTATCAAGAGGTGCTCGTAACACCATTTTCCGTGCTTAGTCGAGTGTCTAAAATGGTCTCTGGAAAATCATTTGTCACGACTACCCGGGTGCAAAGTTGATAATACTCAATGTAATGCGTGTTGAGCAAATGTATGCGCACATTAGCCTTGCTATGCTTATTCCCTATATAGAATGAATGAGTAAAAATGTGTATTCCTTTATTTACTGTGTGGTACTTGGTTGATAGTTGCTACACAAAATAGTGGTTATTAGAAAGCTCTGCTCCTTTTGAGGCTGTGACAACAACTGCTTGACTAATAAATGTCATTGTACTTACAGTGGAACGAACAAGTCATCAGCGTGAAGAGTTTTGTTTACAGATATCAACCTTTTCTTAGGAAACACTATGGGTGGAAAGTGAAAGTACACGAGGAAAGAAAGAGGGGACAATATTGATTGTCATGATATGATTGTGTATAACACGATCAGCGATACAAATGCTTTATGGATGCGTATTAGTATATTGATTGGATAAAGAAGGTGATGATGGTGCGAGCTTTTCTTTGGCGTGAGGACGACAACAGAAGCCCTTTCTTCTCACAGCCTGTTTGCTGGCAAGTTTGTGCAATGCAGTAGTTTTGATTTTTTTTTGAATCGAGGATAGTAATAATTCAGGGGGAAGACAGTAGACATATATTTCTTTTCTTGTTCCTTTGTAACCAATATAATAAATAGATGCATGCGGCTATAATATTATATAGCTGAAATTTTTGTAGACATGGCCGTGTTTCATTTAAGTAGCGCCCTCAGAAAATTCCAATTACAATTGGAATTTATATATCCTAACCCATTTGGCTTTACGAGAAACCGTTTATCCCAATATTGACTTTTTCCACCTCGTTGACTACTTCTCTTCGATCATGGTGTGATATTTCATCGTTTCTGAACAATGCAAGATACAAAGTGGTGCTGGTGCTGGAGGAACACTGACGATGACTAACGTAACATTGCGTCCTTTTTCCTAGCCTAGTTTCCTTTTTACTTTTTCCATGTGAGATGGGCATTAACACGCGTGCTTTTGCAATTCACTTTTGGTTGGGTGCACACTTCCTTCCTTCGACGAATCTGGCTCCATTCGCCACTTCAAGGAGAGTAGTAAATAGGAAACATTCTACCAACATTCAACATACTTTTTTACGATAAAAAATGTACATATCTTGAAGTTTATGGATTGGAGAATGCATTATCATTTGCATTTTATCCTAAGTGACTTTTTACTTCGTGGACAATATTGAGGAAAATCTAGTTTATTAAGTGTCAATGTGCTGAATAGAAATATTTTGACCACCACACACGAAATTGGAAAGGGAAATAATTTTTGAAGGAAAATAAAATAACCTCCGGCCTTTAAATTTATGCTTCAACTTTGCTACCACTCTTGGATTCAAGTCAATGGATTGAACTGCTAAGCATAAAATTAATTATAACGAATTAGACGGAGAGGCGAGTGATACTGTAGGTTTTATTATGTTGGTACAGCCCCCGAATAGAATTGATTTACAATCATTTGGAAAACCACCAGCAAAGCTTTCTATAAACTAATGTTTGAGCAGTAGCAATTACGACGTAGCTTTAAACCTTACAGGCAAAGACCGATAATAAAATTAATTTCTGATTAAATGTAGGAAATCAATTTTTTTGCTAATTTTCAATTTATTCAATATTTCGTTTACACAAAGGGGATAAAACTGAATGGGATGGGTTGCCCTAGAATGGAAGGATTCAATTTAATTGCCATCCAGCCAGGTGTTTACTTTCAGTTCGCGTATAATACAAACCGCAATTTTATGTTTGCAATTGTATGCTTGCAGTACACCCTCATAATCATAGTATTTGCTTAGTCTTCCACTTACCAAATTAGAAATTAATAGGATGTATTTTTATAGCAGGAATATTTACGTCCATTCTATATAGCTAATATTTTACCATATTGCCCCTATCACATTCTGTTACAACTTACAAGTCACAAATTATTCTTGGCTTGGTTTTGTTTACTTTTAATAATTATCCACAAATGAATTTTTGTTAATTATTAACAAAGCGAAGCTCATCGGAGGAAAGTTTCGTGTACTTTTGCCTAATTTAAATATTTATAAATATACAATGTAGCCGCTAGCTGGTTTGTTTGAAGATCAATTATAGTGCTTGTTCAGCAATTTATCCGCGAAATGCTTAAAATTCTTCAGTGCAAAACAAATACGTTAAATCATATGGGTTCATCCAACTTGAAAATTTATGTTTACGATAATTTTCTGGCAAATCATTGAGCAAATTTTGTGCTGTACACTGCAGACTATTATTGCTTTTTACGACGATATAATGAAATATTTAGCTAGGCGAGATTAGAAATGGAAACTGATGCTCTCGGTCCTTCGTTAGTATTGCATACGACTGACAAAAAAATCAAACTGTTGAGGTGGCCATCGATTGTACTTATTTTCTAAGGTTTTCAAAAATATTCCTGAATTCACATGTTCTTCTTGGGGTTGCCTATTATAAAAGAACTTTTTTCAAGTGGGTCTCTAAAAATATGATTACACATTATTGTCCATTTATATCATGTAGCTGGAGTGCCCTTATATTGTTATCACCAAATAACATTGAATAAAAGGTACGCTTCATGACTTTGATTTTGTCATCAGGTTTTACAAGAAAGATTTCACGGATGCTTGAAGAAGAAAATAACAAAATTGATCTCTAAGTGGAAATTTAGAGTTAAAGTGGCCTTAAAAATCACTCGTGCTCCTAATAAAACTACATGTAAATACGTAAGACTCTGAAAGTATCAGCTAGATTTAAAATTGGATGTATTATTTCATCACTGCTTCAAGGGACTATATTTGTCGTGATTTCTGTTAGCCCGCAAAATCCCATGAGTTTGTGTATGCTGTTGGTTAATTGCACGAAATGGAAGTTGTGGTTGAACTTGAATTGCAACTTTAGTTAGCAATTCATTACGAAAAAATGAGAGGAATACTACCTTGTTATTATTATACTTATCGTGTGTTTGATGCTGTCGGAATTCTTATTAAAGTGTGAAGACCATGTCTTCAACTTTCAAGATTGATGATGTCTATGAGAAATGAAGGAGTGAGCAGGCACACACAGGGAACTGTCAATCATATCTCTTAAACGAAGGCAAATTTATTCTAATTGCGTGTAGCCATATGAAGAATGCACTTACTCATGTTATGCTTGATGCATTTATGCAGTGTAATTGCTTTTTGCTGCATTTCATTATATTATTATTATGACTTGGCAAGTCCCTTAATCATTTAAAAAATTACGAGGAAAGATTTTCAGTTTTTTCATCAAATTTTATTTTTACCCACACTTTTTTCCGACCGTTATGTTCACGCTCACGCTCCTTTTTCAGCCTGTCTAGTTTTGTTGAATTTCCGAAATTGTTTAAAGCTAACATTTAATTCCAATCATGCAAAAGGGTTGAAGATTAGAAGTTCGCAAGTACTGTTTAAATGCTCATTTAAAATAGTTTTACTCATTTACTGAAATTCTTGAGTTTTGCTTTGAGGCAAAATAATCGAGGCGGTAATTATCATCAAGAGCTTGATAATGAGCTAAATCGCGTCAATGTAGGTAGAACGAGGCTCAAAGAGAAAAAAAAAACACTTCCGCTCCTTTGTCGCTCTCCAGCTTTGTTAGTTATTGCAATTGTCGGAGAGGCAAGAGCTCCGCAGTTCTACTCCCTATTTATTAAGTCGAGTTTTTCAGCTTTTACTTCCTTGCTTACTCCTCTTCTATTGCTGCTCGTTTGCTGAATTTTAATAACACTCCTTCTTCACTATAATGACGAGTTTAAGTTGTGTAATAAAAAAAATTGAATCCACTAATATGCTGTTCCCTTGTTATTATTAAATTCATCACTCGAACTGCTAGTGCTCTTTTTTGTATGTGCTTATCATTTCAACCGTATTCTGGTGTGTTCGTGGTAAAGCTGTATCGAATTGAGCCGAAGCTAACAAAATATGAAGTGTACCTGAGTATCGTATACATATGCAGGGTTTCTGTTTGGTTGTTGCGGAGCCCTGAAAAGCTTTTCTTGCTGCTGTTGATACACTTATGTATCCAAATGCAAGAGTTAGGGATAAAGTGAATGAATTCAAGCTGTGAGCCAGTCTCATGAAAAGTTATTATTTCAGAATGCGAAAACCAGTTGGGCGTCACCCCCTATTACATGTTGTATGTGTGTATCTGGAGGATTTTATATGGACTACACGACGTATCATATTTATATGACTATGAGTATACCTACGTGCTCCTCTCTAATTCTCAATTACTCTCTATAGAATGTAGAAACGGACAAGGGAAATGAAATGAGCCCTTGGCACTCGCTTCCCTTTATTTACTCCATGTATAATTTAGCTTCGTTGTTTTTTGGCATTTTCCTTAATTATTCTTGAAGCACAGCTTACAATCCTTCTCACGCAAACCAAACCCGTAGACACAAAAATGAGAGTTGTAAAAACTGGAGATATACATAAAAAACTGTAGCGCAAAAATAGGATGGTTTTGGTATAGCCTATAAGTATGTGTTTATATACGTTACCCAATGTTATAGCTGTACTACTAAAGTTGCATCAATGGTTGAAGGTAACTTGATATTATTAACGCTAAGTACTGTCATGTCCACACCTGCACCTGTTAGCCTAAATGAATTATGCCAGACAATGTATCATTCTCTTCATTATCATCGTCATCTCAATTTTTAGCATGGCTCACCTTCATGGCTCAAAACATAATATATATGAGCAAACGCATTTATGCTGAGCATATATGGAATATGGACACTAACTTAATAATCACTTGTTATCTATGTAATTGTAACTTGCATTAAAAGTTTAATAACTGCCTCATCTTATGGGGTTGAAGCAAGCAGGCGTTCAACTGTTTAGCGTTGGAGGAAAAAATATGAGGTGAGCTTTTGGGCCGCTCATTTTCGTTCCTCATAATCATGTCTTTGCTTGCTCATAAATATTCCCACATTCCTCCATCAACTGTCCATTTTTCATATTTAATTACGCTTCCATTTAAAGCATTTAAACTACTGTAAACGATAATGAAAACGAGGAAAAAGCATAGCATGAATTAATCCAAACGTATTATAACGTTTTTTAATACTTTTCCTTTATATGAACGTATATGATTATGTATATGTACCTACTTACACGATTGTCTGCATCACGTTATCTACTCAATGTTTGGAACAGAAACAATGTTCTTCCCGTCATTTTTTCCTCGCTATTCATTAAACAATTTTCTCGCTCACTGAACTCACTATTCATTGAGATTTTAGCATTAACCTTGAGTTCAGCTTGTAAAAGTGGAGCTTTGCACAGAGCTCCGAAGCTGATTTGTTTAATTTCATACCACACCAAACTCTGTTTTCCCATTCTGCGCTGATGTTTATTCTAGGAGAAACTTTGAAATTCATGACCCGTGCTACTGCTACTTCGTCTTCCATCATCGCATACCTGAAAATTTATGGCTCATATCTAATCAATATCAGTTAACAGAAAAATGTGACGCACTGTTTATTACTCGTTCTTTTCATGTGGCTTTCTGTTTGCTCCTTTGTCATTGTGAAAGATGTCTCGTCCAATTTCATAAAATATTCGAATGGTAGTTCCGTCAAATAAATTCTATCTCAGTCAATCCTGCAAAGCGAACAAGAGTGAAGAACAACCCGTATTTCAGATTATATCCCACACTTACTACCATAACCATGGACTCTGAAGGGGAGATGAGGAAACGCACATCACATCCCGAAAGTGAATCAGAGCTCTTCCTCTCCTTGCTTCGGAACAGAATGCCCTTATTGGAAACAGCAGCCTTGTAAATTGCCTCATAGATTGCATCTTTCGGTGCGTTTATGTGCGAATGCATACCAAGAAGGCAAACAGGCGTTGATGATGCATGATGTCGTGGATGCTTGACGCCTTTTCGGTTTCATTTCTCTCCCTCTTTTTACCATAATGTGTCCAACCAGTACACAAAGTTAAAGTGGTAGAGAGAGGCGGTGTTGTTGTTTTTCGCTAGTTTATACAGAGCTACTTACTAACCATGGAAAAGTCCAGCTGTCATCTGCACTTGACATGCTTCTATCTTCGGTAGTTATTCATGTGTTCACTAAAACAAGATGGATTTGAATTTTGCTCCTTCATGACATGTCATTTATGTTCCATTATTTTTGCCAGAGAACAAATAGTTGGTTTTGTCTAAACACCAAAAACATGCTACTTACATAAATGAACACGATCCGCTTCCTTGTTCACATGCATTCCTGTGATGTGATGTGAAATGTGTTACGCATTGTGTTGAACAATATGTTCTTATTAGATATCCTAACTCAAGTGTCATTTACTTTCGGCTGGTTGCTCATTTTTTATTAACTTTTGTACATGTTCAATTATCATGACACCAGCGAGCATATATCTTAAACGAAAATTAGGACTCAGTTATGCTCCATGCTTCACCGAACATGTAAACTGTGGTGTGGGTAATGGAATAAATTGCCAATAACCAATCCTATGGTTTAATCTTTCATCACATCGCTCACAACTAAACCAAATATACTTGGGTTGTGCTATCAGTTTTAATGCAAACAAATCATGGTATTATTTAAGCAAATGTGTTCAAGCAAATCAATGATTCTCAAGTTCTATATTAAATTATGTTTTTGTCAAACGATTGAGCCACATCAGATATCAAACAGTCTAAATACCGTCGTCGACTCAACGAATTCGTTTACAGCTAATGTATTCCAAATACATTACTGTATGAATTTTAATGAAGGATTTCTTAAGCTAAGCCCACTCAGAAACAAAATTATTAAAGCAAACGCAAACAGTTGTATTTTGTCCTCATCATTAGCAAAGTTCAATTAAAGCACAATGTACGATTTTGGTAGGGTTGACGTTGTTGACACACATACATACATAATACTCAAAAAAGGCCCGTTTCATTTATTTCCCATTGACCTCATCGAACGGCTAATAATATTTTGTCACGCTGGACACAATTAAGTATGCAATCCCACAGTTGATCTCATTAATATTTTAAGCAGGCTTACAACCTTAAACTAAACAGGTCGACGACAGCTTTTTTAGGCTTGCTAAATGCGACGAATGTGTGATGAGCGGGTTAATAATTAAAGCAAACCACTTATAAAAAGGATAGGGATGAAAGAAATTCTAATGAAAGCATGATATATTATGCGCAACCATATAGGCAGCTAAATAGACACGTATCAATCAGCATAAATTTATTTGCATTAATTTTTAGCAATGGAAGCTCCTACCGTAACGCAACTAGACTTTTTTATACTGACACAGCTAATACAATTACTTGCGGTACCTAGCTCTATCCTCGAATGCATAATTGATTGACAAAAATTAAAATGCACACTATTACGTGAAGGTTGGCAACTCTTACAGGAACGATAGTATATCCCATGACATGACAAACTGACTAACAGATCAATCAGTAATAATATTAATATTTTTACATTTTGCAATGCAATGATTTGTGTATAAAGACCTAATTATCATTTACAGCCGGTGACTTCTTTGTTTTATAAATGTGTTATCCTTTTAAAGGCTAAACCTTAGAGGAAAAAACGAGTTTTAAAGTATTGATGACCATTTTCAAGAAAATGTGTCATTTTACATAGAAAATGTTTACGTAAGAATAAACAACGGGCTCAGCAGCTCTCGCTGTTAAGAAAACAGGAAAGCAATATTGGATAATTTTGGACCTCTTTCCACATCCATAAACCTTCACGTTTGCTGGTTTCCTTTCATTGCTTCATAAATATATTAAAACTACAACTATTGCCTACAAAAACTGTAAGCATAAAGGCATAAGCACATTGCTTAGTTTGAGAACATGTATCGGTGTCAAGCGTAGTGGGGCTGCTGTAAATCTGACTCCGCGGTATGTCAACTGACTAATGAGTTTGCTTAAGAGATCATGTCAACCCCAGTTTACGAGCGAAAAGCTACCCCTCAAAATTGTGTACACTCAAATGATTTTACGAGGAGTGAATGATAACAAATTGGCTTCTGGGTAATAACATCGAGTTTAGTAAAGAGGATCTCGACAAGAACCCCATTGCTGGAGTAATTATTAGAAATAAAAATTTATTACTCAGGCTCTGTGTCTTGATTCATTTGATGTTCCTTTTAATAACTCGGATAGACTGCAGTTGTCAGCAGCATTCGCATTTTTTATGTAAAAAAACACGCCATTTCTGCAAAAGTGTGTAAAAACTTATTTTCTGTGTTTACTCAACTCTTCAACTGTTTTTAATGGGGGTTTAAATATGAAATCGTTAACTATTCAAGGTCCGACGAGGTTGCAAGCGTTATTGAATAATAATATGGTGGGTCTCCTATCGAGACTGGGCGAATAGTCAGAATAATGTTTTAGTTTACTGTTAAAATAATATAGATAGAGCTCAAAGAAAACCACTGTTTTTCACATCTTTGTTGACTTACTTATTGAATGATCTCCAACCTCCAAAATGAGAGGAACCCAAATTCTCAGCATGAACTGTGCAGTAGCAGTAACTATTTTACTGAAAGATGATGAAACGGCCGGTGAAGGAAATGACATTACAGTTTGTTAATGAGAAGAAGTACAAGATTTATGTTGCAAGCCTGAATGATATCCACGGATGTGTAACAAACTCACAAATACGTGAAAAGTTTGTTTAGTAACGAAATATG
>JAQGAP010000366.1:0-38846 GCA_034697805.1 Orchesella bifasciata | reverse complement strand
GGCAGTTTACTCGATGACAGGAATGGTTGCAATGCATTGCTGCAGCGACCACTTTGGCTGAGTTCATACGATCAGACTCTGAAAGAGTTTTTGGGTTGGTTTCAACCTCGGCCGGCCTTGTATGGCAAAAAAGTTGAAGGAAGTTTTTTGGCACGTAAGACGATGTTTTGAAAAACTCAACCGTAAACCTCAACAGCCCAGAATTATCTGTTTTAAACCAAAGGAGTAATATATGTCTGAAATTCTGTTTGCACTAATTTGATAGTCTAAAATAGTGCTTGCGAAAATGGGATATGAAACGTTTCGAAACGTTCGTCTCGGTTTTTGTTTCAGTTTTGTTTCCAAATATCGTTGAACGAACATTATCGGAAATAAACGTTTCCACTTCGGAACAAAGAGGAAACAAATGTTTATTTGGAATTGTGAGACTAAATCAAACACACAAATTCATCAAGTTTTCATATTTTTACTTACATGTTTGCGTCAAAAACGGATTGTTTTCCAATTGCATTGCATAAACAACCTGCTTTATACTGCGCTTGCTTTGCACTACTAATTTAGGATTTGTTTGTATGAAGTTTCAAATAAAATATTTTTAATAAAGAACCCACGTTCGTTGAATAAGAGCGAAAAATTCTACTAATAGAAAGGTTTTGTAACGTAATCAAGGTATTTGAAAAATAAAAGCTTCAAATTGTTTGTTTCGTTTTTCGGATGAAAACGAAACAATTCTGGAGGAACCAAACCAAAGCAAAAAATAATGAAACGTTTCATTGTGAAAACGAAACAAAAATTCTGCTTACGAAACGTTTCAAACGTCGCCAGCACTAGTCTGAAAAAGCAAGAAGCCAAGGGGTTATTCTGGGGTAAGTCAAGAAGTCACCGCTGGGGCAAGCTGAACGTAAACCACGGAGTCTCCAGCTTAATGTGATAAATTGACGTAGAGTTGGAATTCTGTAAGCAACTACTACAGTCGATTTGTGGAAAGAGTTTCAAGTGTTATGCAAATCGATCCAATAGTTTCTGATAGATGAAATATTCATTCAGTCGCCCCACAGTAGCAATTTCTCAACTCATCCCAAGTTAAGGTCTTAGTGTATACCCAGTTCATGTCCTCATGTAACATTTTATTATTTGCTTTCACGTCATGTGACATAAATTTCATGTAGCCAATACATATTTCATGTAATGTAATCATGCAGGCCACAGGAATTTGGACAAATGTTACCCAAATTTATAGTAATTCAGTAATTTTTATGCAGATTGCCGACACATATGTATATATAGTGTTAGAAGGTTGAAAAGCTAGTCAACCGTAAATTTACTACACTTTCATGTAAAAAACGTTAGATTTATTACTTATTTCAAAGTAATTATAATGAAAACATGACTAAAATTCACATATGCATGCATGTGAACGATGTCAGCCTTACATAAAATTCATGTTTCATTTCATTGAGCCAGTAAATATTTTCTTTCATGTAAGTCACATTAAAAGACATGAATGATACATGAAAGGAAAGTTTCTTGTGCATAAGACATGAACGAGTCACTAGTAGAAACTCAAAAAACTTCGATAATATTTTATAGTTCATCCTTAATTATTAAGGATATTCTAAGCATTGCTCGTACGGTTTATATCCCGTAATGGAGTTTCCCAAAGCATAAAGTGTAAAGTAAATATAATTTTCGTACAGCAATAGAGAAATTCCCCTGACAATTAACACATGACACGGTGTGACCTAATATATTCGAATTGATTTTATGCTTATATTATAGGCCCCAATAACCAGCCCCTTAACTAAGCTCAGATTAAACGGTGTCAGAAGTACTATACTGAGTCTTGCAGTACCAAGAACTTCCAATACAACATTGGAACGGAATGATAAGGTACTGAAAGAGCTTGAAGATCATGACGTCAGCGAAAACCTCGCCACGCATAGACGAACGCAACCAAGCACTATTGGCACCAAACGAGTACTGAATCGTTAAGCTCTTCGAATACCAAAAAATGTGCGCCACAAACAAATCCTTTTCCTGCTGCCTTGCTTCACATTCATTGGTTCATGTTGTTGGCTTTTGTTTGTGTTCAGCTGGCATACAAGTATACTGATAATTGGGCATGTATTGTTGTAAGTTGGGACTTGGGAGTCTGAACATTGACAGTTGCGAGTTATTCGTTAGTTCGACAATTTAACTCAGTTAGACAAGTCATTGTAGGTCAACTTATAATTTAATTTCTGCTATAATTACAGTGGGTAGAGTAGACATTGACATTTCGGTTTTGTTTGTCGTGAGTTTGTTGTCAGAATCGTGTCATAGTCAGGTGCAGTTTGTTGATTATGTCAATATCAGTTAAAGTAAGGGCTTCTAACAACAAATCCAAATCAAAAGTTTATTTGTAAAGTTTATATTGTGTTTGCTGATGTAGTTGGTTTGTATAATTTTGTATTATAGTAGAAAAAAATTGATACTAAACTATGTAATAGCCTAATTTAACGCTGGGAATTGTCAGTTTTTACTCATAGTTTGATATTCAATCAATCATCAATCATTTTGTGACTTGGATCCACCATACTACCTTCCGTTTGTGACATATGATATGATATAACATGATGGAAGCAACAAAAATGTTGCTTCAAATTAAATTATATACATAAGACATTCATAATGCATCATGAATCGCATAAAAACAACAAAAAACGCAAAGTACTCTACCGGTGCTCAAGCGGTGCTCAGCGGAGAACTTTGAGTACAGGATGGGCACCAGTTTTTACTGGACAAGTGCACATGATCTGTCCTACTTAATTCAGTTATCTTTCAGTACTTTGTCACAATCCGCTGGTACCGCAAGTACCAAAATGTACTAAACTAAGGCTGAATGGATATCAAAGCTGGTTATTGGGGGGCCTACAAGAGTAATGTCAGTCAGTGCTCAGGACCCTAATTAGGGTCCCGGGGACCCTAACTAGGGTCCTTAGCAGGGGGACTAATTAGGGTCCCAGGGACCCTAAATAAGGTCCCGGACCCTAATTAGGGTCCCAGGGGGACTAAATAGGGTCCCGGGGGGACTAATTAGGGTCCCAAAAATAAAAATATTTAAAAATAATTTTGTAACAGAAACTGTTACTAGATAATTTTTTTAAAAATTTGGATAAAATAACTTAATTCAATTTTGAAACTTTTCACCGTGGCAATTCTGTTTTTTAACACGTTGTCTTTGAACTGGGAATTTTTGAATACTCAAAGACCCTAATTAGGGTCCCCGGGACCTTATTTAGGGTCCCTGGGACCCTAATTAGCGTCCCAGCAGGGGCCCTAGTTAGGGTCCTGAGCACTGACTGAATGTGTAAATCTTGCTTATCAGGATGGGGCAATGTGAGATGTTAGATGTAGGGCTAATTGAAGACATTTCAGAGAGAATAGCGTTACTCCGACATTTTTTAACCAATTAACCTGAAATTTTGTACACTTATTCTCCAAGCGATTCTTTAGGAGGCACTTAAAGTGTTTTTAGAAATTAAAAAATACACGCGCGAATAAAGCTTTTCGTAAACCTTTTTTCTTCCATAAACTGTAGATTTTTAAACCTGCAGTGGTTTCATTTTAAACTTGTTTTTAACAAGAAAAATTAGTTATAATGTTAAACTTAATTTCAAAAATACGACAAAAAATCCAAAAATAATATTATTGAATTTTTTACTTATGAAAGGGTTAACTGTTTTTGATATTTCACGCGTGTTTTTTCGAATTTCTAAAAATCCTTAAAACATCTCCTATAGAATTGTTTGGAAAATAAGTGTGCAAAATTTCAGGTCAATTGGATGAAAAACGTCGGAGCAAGGCTCTTCCCGTTGAAATGTCTTTCATTGCCCCTACACCTACCATTTCACATTGCCCCAGCCTGATAAGCCAGATTTAGACATTACTCTTGTAGGCCTATAATATAGGCATAAAATCAACTTGAAAATCTTAGGTCACGCCGTGTCATGTGAATTTTGTCAGCGGAATTTCTCAAAATCAATACAATTGCCGTCATCAACTTATATTATGAGCTGGTTAATTAATCAGCAATCAATTCCATCTTGCGAATAATACGGGAGTAATCAGTTTACGTTTTTAAAATAAAAAAATAGTTACTAATTTGACTAACCGCAAAATCAAGCCTAATCTTTAATGTTTTAATCTAACCACAAATTCCCGTTGATTGTCCACCTTCACCTGGATTCGAGAGCTATCCAAACCATTAAAAGAAAAGCAAAAAGTACTACATCTCTCAGTTTCTAACAAGAAGAAAGAAAAAGTTTCCCGGCTCATAAAGCGTTTTCAATTGACTGTACGCCGGTATTTCCAGCTTCATTTAGCCATTTCTTCGTCCATTTTTATTTGGTTGACAAACTTTGAGCAGATTGTAGGTAGTGAAGAGGAATCGGAGAGCCTTTTCACCTCACGCGTACCAGAAAATAGTGGTGAGAGTACCAGCTTAATTTACATTTGGCCGTTCGTCTAAAACGGCTTTTGTACAATATTTGAGCATGTGTTAACGGTATACAAAATCCTAACCAAATAAAAGCTCGTGGAATCTAAAAATGTGTATGAGAATTAAAGCTTATTGTTGCAGTTATTTTGTCTTAGGGACTTAACAAATGAAACTATTACTAGCTATTTCTGTGGAACAATTAGTTGTACAGTCTTTAGATTCTCTAGGAAAACTGAAAACATTTAGGTTAACAATCACAAATATTACAGGCAAATGAACAAATTTCTAACACTTGTAACATTGCCTCCCACTCCTCATTGAAATGGGTCGTTTTTGACAGACATGCGTTTAGTACACAATTCAGGATTGCGACTACCTAGCGTTACAACACACATAATTTGAATGTAGGATCACACTACATAACTCCTATAATCCGATATTGCAACACTTCAAGATTTTACACGTCACTCTTTTTCCAAAACGGTACTTTTTTTCCTAAGGAAAACATCAGATTTGCGTTACTCCAAAAAGGAAACATTCAACGTGTTCTTTGCAGATTTATCTTTTTCAGTTATTTGTCAATCTTGAATAGCCCCATGTTGCATTCTTTAAATGAAAAATTTATGAAGTCCATGAAAGTCTTCGATGGCTTATCTCGATACCTCAACTATCAACTAAAATATGAAAAAACACACACACAGAAACGCACACTTGATAAAACTGAGTGCAATATTCCATTATAATACCACAGGGTTGGTTTGTCAACAACTTGGTACGGAAAACTTGCTGTTCTAAAAATTTATCATAACACTTTTGTCTTGATCTTCCTCTTCTGCAGCTTGAAGCGAGTGATTGTAACTGTAGTTTTTGCAATTATAACCTAGCCAAAGCAATATATGGTTCCGTTCTACAGGTGTACCCTGTATTTATCTTCCCAAAAGTTTTTTAACAAAGAATATATGTATAGTTACTAAATGAATTTTTACTACTATGCAGTATCAGCAGCAATATTAACATTGGAAGTCAATATTGCAGTTTTTTAAAAATGTATTACTAGTTTTCACAATGCACATGCATGAATACATATTATGCATTCACAGATGAGTCGTTTTTTCTTTCCATCCAATTTAGTAACGGGCTTAGAAAAGGGGAGGTATGTGTTTTGCAATCAAATTCCATAAAACATGTGTAAGTTATACTTGTTATCCGGACTTATAAGCTTTTTGCAGCTTTCCCAAAGGATTTGGACGAGAGAAGGGAATCTACTTAGCCAATAACACTTCAACATTTGATCCTTGGGCCCAAGAGCTGTCCGAACCTTATCGGGAAGCCCTTCGTAGTGTTCATTCAGGTTTCGAATGGCACGATAAAGAGACGTGACTGAATTTCTATAACGTTTCCCCATCGATTCCTCCAAATAGCATCTGACCACTGGACACAGAAGGCAAGTCCAATTCACTGCGGATAGCTGGGCTTCCAACTCTTGCTCAAATTCTATTTCCTCCACCACTTCTGTAGCGAGTGCGTCGTGAGCATTTCTCAAAAATTGTAAAGTCTTCGAATTTGACCATAAAATTGGATGATGAATAAACTCATCAGTGGATGGTCTATGTTCTGGATCTTCTGCCAACATTTTCTCCAAAAGCTTCAAGTTTTCCAAATCCCATTTTGAAAACAGTTCCATGTCAACTTTTATGTTGTACTCTTTGAGATTGTACTCACGGTCAACGAAATCATCTCCGAATGGATGTCTCTTGGTGAGGATCCAGTAGTAAACTAATCCCAAGGAGAAAATGTCTGACTTGCTCATCTGCAAAAATGTATATAATATAAATGCATTAAACTCCAATTCAAATATCCATTCTCTATATTCTCAAGAGTCAACTAATTCCAGTATCCAATTACCGTTTTAAAATCATCCCATTTAATTTTTTTGGTAGGAGGACCCTTAGATTTGTCATAATATTTAGCCCTTAAAATTTCTGGAGCTTTCCACTCCTTCCTTTTTGATGAGAAAGGTTGGCTAATAATCCCAAAATCTGCGAGTTTCATCTTGATCTGACTCTCAACTTGAGATACTAAAATGTTCGAAGGCTTGAGATCTCCATGAATTAAACTTTTGCCATGCAAAAACGCCAACCCTTCCCCAATATCCGTCAGCACTTGGTGAACTGGAAAGGAATCTAAGTCAACTTGGATGTCTGTAATTTTTCCATTTCTCCACTCACTCAGGTTTCCCATACAAATCTCCATGGGGATGTACACCTCAATATTTGAATTGTCCAGGAAACAGCCATAAATTTCAACGAGGTTGACATGCGTCACACATCCCTCCAAACGTTTGAAGTCCTCCCGATACTCGTTCATTTGGTTGGAATTCACACAAGGGATTCTTTTGATGGCAACATTTCTATTTTCCAGTGTCCCTTCGTACACAAATGTCCTTGATCCTCTTCCCAACGGTTTGGAGGTGTCAAACTCAATCTTGCCATCGGCAACATATCGCATTGGCGAGAATAAAGGAATGAATTCATGGTTACCTATCCTCCTTATCGGACTGGTATACAGTTCTTCTCCTTCTAACACCAAATCCACCAAATGACCTTGCTGCAAAAAGTAGGCGGGCTCGCTTTCCAATCGGTATGCCTTTGGTTTATCCATGTCCACAATATTGTAGTCCTTTTTACCATCAATCGTTGACCTTGATAAAAATAATAAAAGTATTTAAATTTTCAACTGAACTGTGTATGCAATAAATAGTTTAAAAGTACTGGCTAATTGTCAATCATAAACATTTGATGTTTTTAACAACTTTACTCAACTTACGTGTTTATTCCATTGAGAATAGGTTTTCTTCACTGTACTGGAAGAAGCTAAGAGCCAAAATCACGCCGATAAGAGTTCGTAGTAGTGATTTTATAATTTTAATTGACCCGTGGTTATGCATTGCTTGTTATGATAACACGCTTTTCTTTCCTATGAAAGCAATGGTTTTATTGCAGTTTGTACAAGCTGCTGACTATACACTACTCGTTTGGGGGGATTAGAGACAGGACTCTTATAGACGGTGAGGTGGATGTTGATGTTGTGTGCCACCTAGAGCTGATAATGATATGATGCTGGTCTGAAATTGTTATGTACAATATGCTGAAAAGTACTGATGTATCTTCAAGTACATAATTTGATTTTTATGACTTTTTTAAATTTAATTTTGTTATAACAGGTCAAGATCATTTTTGTACGACTCTTCAGTTTGTTGTATATCAATTTAAAGGTGCTCTTGAAACAGGGTCAGGGAACATGGTAATGATGACCTTGAATATACAGAAGGTTGAAAATTGCGTAATAGTTGTATATGCTAATGATACATTACTACATCTCCAGTTGTAAGTTGTGCTTGTATTATGTGAGTGGCAATAAACGCTTGACGCTTAATGAAGGAAATATTTGTAGTAAAAATTACACTGTTACAGGTTTAATATAAATTTAATTGTAAATTTACTTCTGGCCCGTCAGGATTTATTTGGCTTTAGACTGTATGATCAATTGACATTGAGTTTTCAACATGATATACTCAATGTCTGACATTCAAACAGGATGATATTTTTAGATCAGATATTTAAAACAAGATATAATTTTAGACTTCCATATTAAATGTGTATTAAATAGAGGTTGCCTACTTACTACTTCCTTAATTTTTATGCTTAAGTAAAACATTATACTGTATTACAAGGAAATTTAAAAAATAGTAAGTTAATTTGCCGAGATCCCACTGAACTCAGCCGAAGACTTACGTAGTTTAAAGAATGAGAAGAATCAGTAGTAGTTATATGAGATGCGATATGACTGTGAAGACACTTTTAATTCCAACGATCATGTAAACGTAATTGGAGCAAAGATTCCAGTCTTACTCACACCCATTTAACAGCGTATTTTTATTAAGTAACTATTTTCCAGCTCTTTAAAGCTCCTTTTTGCTGGTTTAGACCAAGTGTGAATGCCTGTCAGGTTCAGGCATCACAGTATTCGTACAAAATGTTTCCCGATAAAACCTAAGTATTATATTTTTAAAACTTTATTCACTGGAAGATACTGATGACTGTCTAGCAATGCAATCCTCACTGGGAAACACAAACTTACAATTTTAATGCACTTGAATATTCGGCAATGAGGCTTTAGCTTTCTGAACACAAAATAAATGGAAATGGAACACCACAACGGCCAGTCTTAACAAACAAACTCGTTGTCATCTAGAGGCCAAGATTACAGTAAAACTATTCATTCTTAAAAATCGATTCAGTCGATACATCAGACTATGATAAAAATGGAAACTAGACAAGACTAAATGCATTTTAAAGTGTTTAAAATATCAAAAATTGACAATAATGCAGATCAATGATTTCACTGGCATTTATAGCCATTTCTCTACAATGCAAGGTGATTGTGATTCCTGATTCTATTTCAGACTGATTGTTTCTTTTCATAATATTTATTAAGGCTATAATCATCATAGGTAGTTACTAGCGTATTGCACTCCTCCCACAAAACTCGTACTAGTTGAGGAAACTTGTCCAACCAGTAAACCTTCAGGGTTAGGCCCCGTTTACCCAATGCTTTTTTAACTATTTTAGGAAATTTCTTATCATTATAATGCTCATGCAGGTTTCGAACAGCATTGTAAAGATGTACTGCACAGTTTCCCTCATATTCTCTAACCCATTCTTGATCTACTTGTTTCTTACGTCTTACCAGATAATTCTTAACAACTCTACACAATTTTTTAAGCCAGCCTGCATTTGTAGTTGAGCCAATGATGGTTTTAAACCTCCGTTCAAGGGCTTGCTTAACAGCTTCCACTGCATCTGACTCTGATCTGAAGGCGCTCCAAACATCACCAATGAAACTCCTCATTTTCTTATCACTCCAAACAATGAAATGATTAAGAACTTCTCTCGCAGTTGGTCTATCGTCGGGATCTTTCGCCAACATTTTCTTGAGAAGTTTTAGGTATCCAAGTTGGTTTGGGGAGAAGTCACGTCTGTTAATTTCTATATTGTACAGTTTAATATTGAATGCCCATCTCAGAGGATCGTTTCCAAAGGGATGTTTTCCCCATGTGAGGATGTAATAGAAAATTAATCCGAGTGAGAATATATCTGATTTTGTCGTCTGCAAATAAGAACACAATATCATTATTTAATTATGCTTCGATTTAAATTTGTGTGTGAATGAAACTATGGTAACTTTCAATTACCATCATATAAGGTAGCTCAGGTTTGGAACGGAGAGCTGTAATATATTCTGGAGAGCTCCAACCTTCGCTTTCCTCCGGAATGTCTTTAATTTCTTTAGTAAATACAGGGTCCGCCACTTGTGTTTTCAGTGTTCCATCAGCATATTTACTGACCAAAATGTTGGGGGGTTTAAGGTTGCCATGAACGAGTTTCTTTTGATGCAAGTGAGCTACTGCTTTTGTCAGTTGGTGCAGAATTTTGTAAACTGGTAGCTTCCCTCTGGTTACCCGGTCAACCAGTTGCTCCAAATTTTCATCACAGAGCTTCATGCTCAAAATCAACTTTAGTCCGTCGTAATAGGCGGAGTCATATTTGATGACGTTGTCGTGATTCCCCTTCTCTTGGAAACGGACCATCGCCTCCCAGAGTGTGTGCATTTCTTTCTCGCACTCGCAATCAACTATTTTCATTGCATTTCTTCCGGCACCTGAGAACGCCATGTGTACCTTTCCTCCCAAACTATTGGAAGGATCGAACAAAGTTGGAATATCCACTCTTACTAGATTATTATGTTCTTGAGGTGTTTTCTGAGTGATATTCTTCACAGTCCCCATGTTCTGGTGAAAGCGCTTTGGCTACCTGAGGATGCGGTATTTGTGGGTCAAGGTCTATTGGAACAACCGATCAGTCCTTTAAAACATAATTTAAAACATAGTCATTACTAACTATCATTAGCGCTAGCTCCCTAAAGCAAACAAGGACCACGTACTAAGTAGCTGGACTGGGATAAATCGTTGATAACGGTAAAACTAGCGGACGTACATGTGTAACGTTTCATGTATTTGATAGCCCATTTTGTTTACATGTCAAACCGGTCGACATATCTATGCATCCAGTTACGTTTTTATCCCAGTCCAGCACTTAGTGCAAGATGCTTACGAGCTTAAAGTTATTGAGACGTTAAAATCCAAATACTATTGATTTAAATACTCTTAGACTACTTACCCTTCCGTTTATCAGTTCTCTAGAGGTGACTCAACAAGCAAGTTCACGACAAATTTGTTAACAAAATGAGAAAATATCACATTTGAAATGACCCTGTACCAAAAAACTAATCAAATTAATATTGTGTTGTTTCCGGTTTGACTAAAATAATGATGTTGATGTGTGATGCCGAGAAACTGTATTTTGATGGAACCAATAACCCTTTTATGCCTCTAAACAACGTGCAAAATTCAGCTGACTTAGGGATTCAATAGGCTGTTGAATATATTTCAATGTTGTACATAACACGGGGTGCTATGTATATAACACTGACTTCCTAGCTCAAATATGTGCTTACTCGTCTTGAGTAGCTTGCTATCCCAATGCTTTACGTAATACAACTATAGTAGCGTTAGGCTTATAAGATATACATACATATATTTTACATGTACAATATGTAATGCAACTCAAAGCTTGCTGCATCGTGATCATGATGCTTGGTATGAAATTGTGTATGCAAAATATGACAGCTCGTCAGTGACGATCTGTTTAATAAACTAGGGACTTCTCGTGCGACTTCCAATCCCTAATCATCTCTGTAAATACTCGTGTTATCTAGCATCTCATTCCCATATTTCCGTAATACCTACGGATACCGACTTCAGAAACCTTCCTATACCGGATGCATAACTATACACTATACTTGAACTTGAGCTCTGTCAATGCGAAACAAGTAGCAATGAAGTTGAGTGGGAATAGCGTTGAAGCCTTTGTTGATATTGTGAGAACAGACTGTAGGATGATGATGCGTTACTAAAATTGTTGCCTTATTGGACTAAAATTTAAGAAAAACTCATTGTAGTATGTAAAGTAATGGCTATTCATTTTTGAGAGATTCAATTGCCCCTACTGCATCTCCTGGTTTCTTTCTTTACATGGTATTTATAGCTCGCATTGAAAGTGCGCAGTAGGTGCGTGTACGCACAACTTGTATACTTTCACCTGCTTTCATTTTTGTGTGACTATGATTTCCAATAGCAAACCGTACTAGTTCTTTTAATTTAAGTACGTTAGTTGCTGGTCTAGTAGGAGGCTGAATATTTCATGACATTTTTCATTAAAAGACTTATTAGTTAAGCCAATGCAGCTTCAAAATCACCTTCAAAATGTATGCATGCGCTTATGTTTGATGTTCACCTGGATTTTTAAGACGGATTGTTAAATGTTACTGAATTTTCAAACAACCTAATTTTGGAATGAAATTCCTCAAGAAATACAAAATTGTGAAACAATTCAAATTTTTAAAACGAAACTGAAAAAATTAATTAAGAATAGCGTTATTTTGTAAATTGGTACGTGCAAAGTCTTAAAATTGAACCTAGAAAACTATCGGTACTCTGTAATTAAAAACTTGTACTTACAAGTTTTTAATTACAATCATACGCTGACAAACAAAAGTATGTAAATCATGTTCTGTAAATTAATCAATGACTATATCTGTCAAACGTAACAAGCCTACTCAGGCAAGTTTGATTCAATAAATAATAATAAAAATAACGTGAATATGCGGTTTGTGTTATGGTAGGGATACCAATTGCTGTAAAATGCAACTGATACCAATTAACACGCAAATAAAGACTATTATATGCGGATGAGGAAGGCGTTGCAATCTGTAATCTGTTGGAATAGAGAGCAGCTTGTGTTGTTAAGTCCATTTGTTTATAAACTCAAAAATGTAAGCAACGTGTTGACCTTTCATATTTGACTATAAAACTTTAAAACCATTTGGCGTTTTCAGTTGAAAAGTATGCTTCAAAATATAATGGTAACAAGTTGTAGTGCAATGATTATCATTCCGAATTGATGCAAAATATTTAGTTGTTATGACATAAAACACATAACAGACAACAAAAAATAACATTTCAAATTGCATGGAAGACTCACAGAATTTTAAAAATGTAGCGTTTAATTGTATTTTAAATAATATTTTAAATTTTATGAATTAATATCATAATTCTGCCAACGCTGACACTTCGGTTTGTACGAACACACATATTCACAAAATGGGTTTTCTAATGAACCATTCATTTTATGTTTATATTTGGATAATGAACCACCATTACATTACAGCTCCTATTTTCCAAGGCGATTGTACTTGAGCCCAACAATAATCTTCACAATATTTATACAGTTTTTACTCGTTCTTTTCATTAAATTGATCCAGATTATTGTTATTATCCGGAGTTCTCAGCATTTTGCAACTTTCCCACAAGATTGTGACTAAATACGGAAATTTACTTAACCAATAACACTTCAGCATTTGATCTCGGGGCCCGAGGGCTTTTCTCACTTTCTCGGGGAGCGATTCATATTGCTTTTTTAAGTTACTAATCACATGAATAAGGCACACAATAGAATGACAACCTTCCATATTTTCTTCCCCTAAATACCGCCTGACTTCAGGGCATAATAAGTTAATCCAATTGAATAGCTGAGCATCCAGCTTTTTCTTAGCTTCCTCTGCCTCCACCAAGTTGGATTGGAGTGCGTGGTGAGCACATTCCAGAAACTGGAGTACCTTGGCTTCCGGCCAGAGAATAAAGTGCGTACGAACTTCCTCAATAGCTGGTCGTTTATTGGAATCTTCTGCCATCATTTCTTCCAGTAACTTAAGGTATCCCAAATTCCAGTTTGGGAAGTGTTCTTGGTCCATTTTTTTAAAAAAGTTTTTGAGATTATATTCAGTTGACTCCTCTCCGAATGGATGCATTCTCTCGGTTATGATCCAATAGAAAATCAATCCCAGTGAAAAAACATCCCACTTGCTCCTCTACAATAAATCATTCAAAAATATAATACCAGACTACTGAAATCTTTGCCAGTTTATAAGCCAACCCTTTAATTACCTTTTCAAAGTCATCCGATTTTGCTTTCTTGGATGAGGGAGCTATGGATTTCAGATCCCTAAACTTTTCTGGGGCTGACTACTCATTCGGTTCTGATAAGCAGATTTGTCTCATTCCGAAATTCCCTACTTTCACCATTACCTGATTCATAACTTGGCACACCAAAATGTTCGAAGGCTTGAGATCCCCATGAGCTATACTTTTTCCAGACAAAAAGGCCAACCCTTCGGTAATATCCCCAAGAACCTGATGTGTTGGAACAGAGGCAAAGTCAATTTGGATGTTTTCTATTTTCCCATTCCTCCAGTCACTCAGGTTTCCGTTACATTGCTCCACGGCAATGTACATCTCAACTAATTGATGATGAATAGCGCACCCATACATTTCAACGACGTTGACATGCTTTCCACATTCCAGTAAGGGTTTGAAGCCCTCCTGATACTCGTTCATTTGGTTGAGATTCACACAGGGAATTCTTTTGATGGCAACATCCCTTTTTTCGAACTTTCCTTCATACACAAACGACCTGGTTCCGCTTCCCAACAATTTGGAGGAATCAAACTCAATCTTGCCTTCGGCAACATATCGCATTGGCGTGAATGAACGAATGAATTCATGGTTGCCCATCCTCCGAATTGACGAGATGGGATTCTCTTCATTGCCGTCCACCACTTCTATGCTGTTGCTATTCAGTTGATCATTGTTTGGGATAGCCGAGATTGGAATCAGTTCATTCTCGATGCTCATCATCCTTATCATATTGGTTCGCAATTCCTCAAGTTGGGTATCCAAATCCACCACATCTTGGCTATCATTTGGATGCAAAAGTAACCACATGCGCCTGAGCAAGCTCTTTAAGTAACTCTCAAGCTCGGAGTCCTCCATTTCCTTTCTAACCTTGCTAAAATAATAAATTATCACAATGAAACCTAATAAGTATTCAAGAGTTGATGGTAGTTAATCAGCCAATTTGATTTTTTCTTACTAGAGCTTCAAAGGTGGCAGTGCTGCTTTTATTCAATTTATGTATTATTTCCACTGACTGTCAACTTCACAGAGAAAAAGCAAGGGAATCTGAATGTGTATGCATGCGTCAACGTTTATACTATCAACACGTTAATGAATATAACTCTATCCGGGTTTGATCACAACGAAAGTGCGTAAGCTCATTCCGCCAGTGAGGACTATAAACAGAAAATTCACTTTGGAGGTGATCCCATTCAGTACCTACTTACAACGGGGGAATGCGAGATTGTTAGGATAATACTTTAATTTTTTATTGATAAATTAAGAGAGACAGGTGCATGATATTGGGTGAAGGCTGGAGTTTAACTTTGGCCGGTGTAAATCAGAAAAAAATTAAATTGCGACTGTACACCATTTTTAATTGACCAATTGATTTACAACTTTGTTTTCTGCCTCATCATAGTGCCTTCTGTAATTTAAAATTACATATTTATATAACATAATAAAGTAATTGTGACAAACTGCTTTGTTTCCCCCGTCCGTATAATAAGGATCTTTTGTTGGAAATAAAATGGAACAGATCTTGACTTTATTTCAGAACACACTAAATATCTTTTAGCGATTTAGTCTAACAACTGCTGCTTTTTGTGGTTCTATTGCTTATTATGTACCTTTAGGTACATATTAAGAAGACCTTGTATCGCGTCGTCGTCGTCGTCGTCGTCTGTCGTCTGTCTGTTTACACGATAACTTTCGAACCGCTTGACTTTTTGAAATTCTGATTTCACCAGTCGATAGCTTAGGTCAATGCGGAGGATGAGTTCGAAGATGGGTTATCTGGGGTTACGGGAACAAGGTCAACTGATAAGCTAAACCAATATGATAAGCGTCACATATAGCTTGTGATATGTCATTTGAAAGCTACTGCAGTGCTGATTATAAATATACATTGCAAATTCAAATCAGAACTTCCGAACAGGTTCGAAAAGCACAATTAAGTGTTTCAAATGACAAAAATGGCTTATGATATATCATTCGAAAGCTACTGCAGTGCTGATTTAAAATATGCAGTCGGAAAGTCAAACAAGGTCAAAGGTCATGCACAAATGACACAATTCCATTTATGATTCCCAAGTCACAAAATACGTCTAAAATTGTCTAAAGGTACATCTTTACGTCTCGATTTGTCGGGTTTATTATATAGTAAAAGTAAGAGGTGGGGTTTGCCTCCACAATGAGAAGTAGTGGCAAGGTGTCCCTCCATTGCGGCAATTTCTTTCCTCGTTCAGTTTGACGTCATTTTTCCGTATTTGTCAAGTTTCTTCTCTCCTACTGAAACTCTTTCTCCCCTTTATAGTTACTACATCATTTTACATCTCAATATCTCCTTTTGATCATAACATAATCATTTGCTTCGTAAAATTTTGTGTAATAAACTATTTAGCCCTTTTTTAACATCTTAAAACATAAATGTCAGCATTTGACATGACTTTATCAGCATGTAACAAGCACACAAACGATGCTAATGCTAATCAAGTTAAGGTATTTATAATTTCAAATGTCTGACACAAGAATAGTCACAAAGCTTTGATATTTATTGAATTAGCTCATAAGTCTCTTCCATCAGTTAAATGAGTTACAACTAGTTACAAGGACTTAATAATGCGTGCTTAGAATTACTTTGTCGTGATTTCTAACTAGTTATTAACAATTAGAAATAACTTGCCTACACTCACAGTAGATAGTTACAAATATGAATGTTCTAAAGCTTTGATTCAGCAAGTAAAGGAGCAGACAGTGTTCCAAAACTAACATAGCAAACCTGGCTACTTTCACGTTCCCTTGCTTCCGTTAGAGAAGATGATTGACTGAACTCTGCTCTTCTGAAGACTGACATTGGTCCTAATCTGCTTCTAGAACCTTCCACAATGTCTCTCTGTAAGTTATATGACATACAAATACACATATTAAAACATACAGATTTCAAAATGAGAAAAATAAATGATATTTGAAAACCCACATGGCAAGGTATTCCTCTGTAAATCATTCTCCATTGGTTGTATAACAGACTGACTGTTACTTTTATGGTGGTATTTATTCAGGATGTATTTTTCATCTAGATTCCTCTGCCTCCTGCATTCCGCCATGAAAAATGACAAAGATTCAGTTGTTGAGTTTTCTGGACTGCACTGCAAAATGTCGTAAAATGAAGAATTTTGTATTACAAGCCTTTTTTGGTATAGATTTTTTTGGACATTATATTTACAGTAAAAGTAGTTTTTCTAGGTTAAAATATTGTGAGAGGCAGACGATGGCACTGCTTAAAGTTTTAAAAAATGCACTCACAAGAAGCTAGGGGCCGTTTTTGTCCCATGGACCAAAACGGGGTATCTGTACTTCTACAAGATTTCTGCACAGGAACACCCCTTAGCTATTTCCACACTAGTAAAATTCAGTTCCTTGCCGTAATAACGGTAACCTTAGTTAAGCGGTGTCTATGAGGAGGCGTCCGCTATTACAGCTGAAAGGTAAAGAAAATAGGAAAAATCACTGGCCATAAAATTTTGGGTAAACAGAAAACTGAATATTCGGGACGGTATCGTTCAATAATAGTCAATTATCTTTAATTGAACACAGTATTTACAAAATGGAGGGAATTGCAGAAAATTTTAATGCCAAAACGGATACCGATTTAGTGCAACAAAAAGAATTTTTGGGTTTACAGCGGTGATAGCGCTTAAGTTATGAATTTTACTAGTGTGGAGATAGCTAAGGGATGTTCCTGTGCAGAAATCTTGTAGAAGTACAAATACCCCGTTTTTACCCCATAACGTTGGTCCTTGGGACAAAAAACGGCCCCCTAGCTTCTTGTGAGTGAATGTTTTAAAACTTTAAGCAGTGCCATCGTCTGCCTCACAATATTTTAATCCAGAAAAACTACTTTTACTGTAAATATAACGTCAAAAAAATCTATACCAAAACAGGCCTGCGATACAAAATTCTTCATTTTACGACAAAGTGGACTGTAAAGAAAAATGATTTTAAATTTAACTTGGGGAGTTAACCAAGCAAAAAAATTAATATGTATATTAATTTACCATCCTGAAAACCATTATGCTGGCGGAAGTGTTCCGGTTCTTCTTTCGTTTGGTGACAAAGTATTAGAAACTGGAGGAGTATAGGTTGATGACCGCATTTTTTGCATTTCCTCAGTTAGTTCCAAGTGTTCTGGACAGAGCTCGATCATAATAAAATCTAAGGTTTCATAATCCGCTCAATGTAGTTTAATTACATGCTTGAGAATCTTTGAGTGCAGATTATCTTTGAGTTTTACTTACTTGTTTAGCTTTGCCAGTTCTCTCTGGTTCCAACAAGAGGCCTTTTTCTACGGTAACGTCTTCGCGTGGATTTCGCGCACCGTATTTCAGCCAGTAACAGGAAAATAAAAATTGGTGGACCTTGACCGATCCCATAGCCTGAATTTTCCCGTAATGCTTAGATGTAGTTTTTCAAGCTCTTTCCAACCATACTTTCACCACTTCGTAGGATCAGCGTATGCAAAATCCTGCATGCGTTTTTGGAAGGTCCAAATATATAAAAATTTTAAATTTTCAAAAAAATACCCCATATTAAACGGCCCTCCTATAGCAGGACCGCGTCGGTCCAACTATTGAAGGTAAACGTTCATTCCTGTTCCTGACTGTAATATTTAGGGTAGACTGCGTGCGAGTTGAAACCCCCATTAAACCGTTGGGAAGTGTAACTACTCAAGGATTCTGTCTCCATGCTGGACTTTAATCACGGTACATGCGGATATAAGCCTACTAGTTTCGTTAATCCCTCGGTCATTCTTAGAGCTGCATCCTGCATGCGTCTCCTGAAAAGTTTTATTCAGAGGTGTCATATTAATGGCTCGGGCTATTTAAGCTATTTTTCTTACTTGATATCTTACCCTCCATTTCTACCTGTTTGGAAATTGGAAACAGTATGCAAGTTTCATATTGAATTGCCAAACTTCGAATTTTTCATGAGTTAAGTAAAACCCACGAAATCTCATTAATGCAAACAGAAACATTGTTATAAGAGGTTCAATCTATTTAACTTACTTTGCAGTGCATAGGCACTGTGTTTTCTTATCATAACAAATAATAGATAGTTTGGACAGGCCGCTGGAATGTGTGCAGATTTTTGGGGCATTGAGAAACATTTTGAAACCTGTACTTTGCATTTAATTCCAATGCATATGATGTGTTATGCATATTATACATTAGAATTATAAGGTATACATAATACATAACATTGCATTGTGTATATTATACAGAATATTATGAGGTATGCATAATACATTACATTGTGTTATGTATTTTAAGCTAAGACTTGCCAACTAAAAAAGACGGCTGAGTAGATTTTCATGTAGTTTAGATCATATTCTGTCAGATGGCGAGGTGACGTCTTTGTTGAAAATGTGACTTCGTGATGTTTTGTCTATTTCATGTTTGCAAAGCCACAATGGAATAGAATAAATCTAGAAGAGTATTATGTATCTTCTTGAGTAATATTATACCATGCAACGGTTTCCCGATGACTCTCTAACCAAGAAATCTGGCTATCAAAATTTCTCGTCAAACTACTCGCGAGTACTCGACTAATTAGTTACGATAACGATAGCATTGGAAATTTCCTAAGAAACTTTTTTGGCAAATTTCCGAAATTTTTGAAAATTTATTTCTATGCAGATATTTTTTTAACGAGAATGCGAGTACTCGATAAGGCCTCACTTATATTTTGTCAAGAATTCTTGTCGAGTAATTTCGAGAATCGTTTCTCGTTGCTGGGTCTAAGTAATATAGATATCCATATTTACTCTAAATGTTTGGAGATTTGGTAATGGGCTATGAACTCGACTTGTTTATATATTCAGCATTAATTAACTCCTTGATGTCAATTGCTTATTGAAGAAAGCTTTCACCTCACAAAATATTCCAAAAGGGGATCTGTAAAAGGTGCAAGACTACTTAATCTGTATGAAGAGAAATCAGTTTGTGTTAAGCCCATTAGGACGTGTATGAGCCAGTCGGGTAAACTTACGGATGTGATGAAGCATTTAAATGTGAAAGTTCACCATTATGTACATGAATCATTGAATTTACCTTTCTAATAAACTTCCAATAAAGCACACAAGTTCTGGGATTTTTTGTCTTTTTCATAAAATGGATCCAAATTATACTTATTATAAGGACTTGTCAGCTTTGTACTGTTTTCCGACAAGATTTGGACGAGATACGGAAATATACTTAACCAGTAATAACCGGACATCCGTGGCCCTAAAGTTAACTTAACTAAGTTCCCACTACAAAGTTCCATGGCTAGAAATACCTCGTCATTTGCATTTTGAAGGGCATAATCAGGTTGTCGTGCTTATCACAATTCAATAGGTCTTTAAAATGTTTCTGAAACTTTTCCATTTGGGGGAAATCCACACAAGGAATTCTTTTGATAACAAAATCCCTATTTTCGAACTTCCCCTTGTACGCAAAACAGTTTAGCTCTTTTGCCAACAATCTAGATGAGGCAAACTCAATTATTCCGTTGGCAACGCGCCTGATTGCAGAAATTGGAACTGATTCATTGTTATCTACCGTCCTTATCCTGTTTGAATGTAATTGAGAGCGCAATGCATCCAGTAGACGAACAAATCTGGATTATCTTCATTTACTTGTTAGTAATTGGTAATGCTCGTGATAATTCATCTCACAAAATTTAATCAATTGATGGAACCTTTGACCTTGTTAAATTTGTAGATTCACCTCAATCACACACTGAATGAATGTGTAATTAAACTGTTTATTTTAATAAATTTAGCTGAAGCGGTCAATACTGACTTTTTATTTGGAGGCAAGTGAGAATGAGAAATGTGTTTAATGGTGCGAGTTTGTAAGACGGATTGAATGAGCTTGCAATGAAAATCTACTTTAATGAATGTGAATATGCATTGGAATTAGTTAGAATTCGTTGTGGAATCTAGTTGGAGAGTTCTTGAGTAAATTAAAGTCTAAAGTATACGAGAAATTGGGAAGATTTATAATAGTTTTATGAGACTTTTATAAACTTGGGGCAATTTGAATCATCAGAATAGATTTGAGTTTCGGTTGATATATTGCTTCACAGGTCCTTTCGGATTATCGGTATGTACATAAGCAATCTTAATAATACGGTACGTTAGTGGAACACGTGATGATAAGCCTTGCTTGCAAGGCTGGATGATTGCATTGAAACCGATGATAAACTTCAAGTGTTTCAGCATAAAGTTACACAACGAATGAATGTGTTATCCACTCCATAGCTCGTAAATAAGGCACACATGTTGCAAAAACTAATGTAAATGTTCAGCGAATAAGAAAGTTTTAAATAAAGCATAATGGATTTTAATTATTAAATTTCATCACTTGAGATTCTGAAAGTTAAAATTAATGAAATGGAGGAGTGGGAGAGAGAAATTATTAGGAAGAACATTGATAAGTTGGTAAAAGAAACAATTTGTAACTATTCACTACTCACTAAACTAGTGGCGTTTTTTAGTATGGTTCAACGTTAAACTCAATAAAATTAAACGTAAAGTGTATAATTTTTAAACTTTTACCAGGATGCAGTTGGACATGACCCAGCAAAAAAAAGTGTTCCAATTCTATTCGACCGTACAACAGCGAGAACACGGATTTTCGTACCTTCTCACAGCACTAGACGAAACCAAACAATCTGGAGCATTGAGTGTTCTGAAGACTACTTGATTTTGACAACATCAAATCTGTAACGTACGATGTAACAACAGTACTAGGGACAGGCAGTAACAGGACATTAGTTTATAAGGGAAAATTTGGAGAAAGGGACGTTGCAGTAAAACGAGTACACTTTGATCCAAGCGATGGGGTGCGTGTAATAAACGAGGTTGACCTTCAAAAGGCTTGTGATGTCCATGAAAATGTTTTAAGATATTTTGGGTGCAAGCAGGAACATTTGTTCGTGCTCATTGTTTTGGAACTTTGTGACATGACGCTTACAAAATGGGTGAATAACAAATCCATTATTGACGTTAGGCCTTTGGAGATTCTCAAATCTGTGACTACCGGGCTGGAGTGGTTGCATAATCAGAAAATCGTGCACAGAGACTTCAAGCCTGACAACATCCTGCTGACTTAAGAGCCGGTCAAAGTCCAGATTTTGGACTTCCGGCTTAGCAGGCGGATTTTAGATGGCAATAGCTTTGTGTCCACAACCGCACATTGGGGTCAAACTATTAGAAAAGCAGACTTCTTTTATCCGTGGGGTTACAGTAATCGTTTGGGTGTCACTCGACACGTTACTAGCTCAAAAGTTGATATCCGGCCTCTGTTTGAAAATGTGACCTCTGACGTTTCCTCCATTTGACCTTTTGATTTTTCAAAGGTTTTTAAAATCTGTTTAGGAAAACCAGTGCCACAACTAAAATCTCCTTGTCAAGTTACATACACGGGTATCCACTCCAATTTTCAGCTTGATTGGTCAATTCGGGCCTTCGCTACAGACTTCCAAACCCGGAGGAAATCGCTTTGGAGGTGGAATTCAGAGCCTTATTGTGAGAAATGTATAGACCTGCTCACAATAGAGTAAAACCTACATGAAAGTCCGTCTTCCCAAATGATAGTTTCAAGTTTTGATTTATTCGACATGAAGTGTCATTTTTCAAAAACTGGAATTAAATAAACGACTTTTAGTTCGAAAACCCCCTTTACTTTACAAGTGAACTGGAAATAATTATACCATTCCTGAATTCCAGTTAAATCCAGTACATAACAAAACGACAGTAAGCTGTCCAAAAAATAACCTACATAATTTATTTCTCTCTGCAAATGCATCAAAACATTGATGTTATATTCATAAATCCCCTCAAACCGGTATGCTTCATACAATTTTGATTATCTTATTATTATATCCTGTGAACATAAATTAACAGGAGGATCCAATTTGCATCCTTTCAACGCGTCAATTGGACGTTGGACAATGAAGTCGAGCGTTTTGTCAGTCTCCCAAAATATGTGACGGAAAAGAATTTAATCTGTTGATGGCTTTGCTTTCGGATTCCTGGCTATCATCTCCTCAATGAGTCAACTACTTCAGATGAACAAAACCAAAAATGTTGTTAATTGCTTCAAATGAAGTTCTTTACATAAACTACCGTTAAAAACGTCACGTGTTCCATTCCAACAAAAAATCAATGAATTATGTATGTAAGGTTGACGTTCGGCCTACGTTATTGCAGTACACCAATCATTTTCCTTATATGTTTACCTTGTGAATGAACAATTCAATGGATTGATAGAAGATAATGCGTGATAAGCATGCAAGGAAAGGACAAATTTTATTTAAACTGCTGTATATTCATAAGCAGCAACTCTGTAACTACGTAGGCTTTGATCTGACGGATGTATAATGTAACGTTTTTTCCTTTGGGTGCGCTGTTGTAATGAATCAGTTTTATATATACTGTATGCTAGTCTGCCTATAATGGGGACAATTTGCTCCACTCGTGTCTTTGGACATTCGAGGAACATGGTGAAAAAATTATGATTAACACTCTGAACTTTGTTGGATTCCATGGACTTGTCAAAAATGTGTTTATGATTGAGTTGCAAAATAAATACGTTCGGCAAACTGATACATGTTTGCAGATACATCTGCAAACACTTTAAGCACTTTATAGACACTATTCCATATAACTTTACTTAATACAGTCATACTTTACGATAATACAGTCATAATGGTCGCCATTTATGTTACAATGGCTTATCATAGAAAATGTTATAATGCGGATTTAAATATTTATTATAGACGCATTTTATGTATATTAGAACTTAGTATTACTTAGTACTGATTTTTTTAAATGACAAATATTACAGTATTAATAAGTCTAATAGTAACTATTCACTTTAAATGGATCATCCGAAAGTCGAAGTGTTCGACATGCCAACCATAACCTTGAAATAAGCAAAGGAAATCTTTGCAGCCAATAACTGATATGGTCAGGGGCTAGAGCATCCCGTACAGTTTGGGGGGTTTCTCCGTGATGCCCATGCTTGTAAAGGTTGTAAACTGCTCTATAAATGTCAACTCTGTTATCTCTAGAGTAGCTGCAAAACGGATTATTCTTTAGGTAGTCTTGAACAACCTGGCACGGCAAACTTAGCCATCCATCGGGGTAATTGGAACAGCGTTTCGGGGCGATAGAAGTATCACTATATAGTTTGTCCTTTACTGCATTTATTTCATCGGAATTGGGAGTCTCGAAAAGTCGGCATACTAGAGATACAAAGTCTAGCATTCTTTGGTGTGACCAAAAAATGTGATGCGGAAGAATATAATCTAAAGTTGGTCTCTGTATTCGGTTTTTGGTAATCATATTCTGCAAAAGAGAAAGGTTTCCAACTTGAAGTCGGGTAAAGTGTTTGTCGTTTACTGCTGTGATGCCGTTTTTTATATAGAAGTTTCGGCAGTCCGCATCATCTCCAAATGGGTGCGTTCCTTTGGTAATAACATAGTAAAAAATGCACCCAAGCGAAAAAATATCCGTAGCGTATGCCTGAAAAATCAACATATATGTTTAGAAATCAATCATATAATATATGTCAACAGTATTGTTTGAAATGTTTACCTCTTTTATATTAGTGTTGTTTGTCTGAGCCAGCAAAATCTCAGGTGCTTGCCAACCTTTGGTTTCGTCATCTGGACCTGATGTAACTATTTTGCTGGTTTTACCTTCCAGAATCTGTCGGCTTACTTCGAAGTCCGCAATTTTTGCGTAAATATTTCCCGTATTATCTCGATTAAGTAGTATGTTTGTTGGCTTTAGATTGCGGTGTATTATTCTTTTTGAATGCAAATTGGCTAAACCTTTTGCAATCTGATGAAGGATTTCTTGTGTGGCAATTGCACCAAACTGTATTTCAGTGATTTCATTTTTCATCCACTCTTTTAAATTTCCAAGACAAAGCTCGGAAGCTATGTAGATGAAGCAGTCGTTCGATACTGCACCGTAGTACTTAAGAACGTTTTCCTGATTATCGCACTCTACCCAACGTTCGAATTCCTTTTGTCGTATATGTATTTCGTCACAAAATATTCTTTTTATGGCAACGTTCTTCCTTATACCAAAACTGCCTTTGAAAATGTTTGTGTCGGGTCTTAACTCTTTCGACTGGTCGTACGTTATTTCTCCGACAGTTATAATTCTCTGTAGTTCAGTCATAGCGCAAAAGCTATTTCACCCTAATGTCGGTATGTTACACTCACAATGTTCAAAGTGGTGTGAAGCGGAAAGCCAACAGTACTAAAGTGTAAGATTAATCATAAATTGTCAGAATATACGTACAAGTATACCTGATATGACGGTGCTTTCGGCGAATAATTTTCATCATGCACATATGAATCATCACGTTTGCGTACCAATATATTGCGCATTATCTAAGTGAAAAATCTTTACATTGCACAATGTCGTATACGGGTTAAATATGTGCCACAGGACTAAATAGTCATAAACATCGTAATTTACTTCCAATAACAGTTATTGGTTTATAATATTGTAAGGATTTTAATGCAGCTATAAAAAAAAGGTTAGAAACGTGCCGTGATTTCGACGTCGGCTTAGTATAATGCACGAAAAATACTTTTTAAGGCACATTTGTTATGAAAGTTTTCCTGTGATCATTCTTGGCAATGCGAGAAAAAGTTAGTCGAAATACATATAGTGCCGACTACAGAATTTGAGCATTAAGTCTCCAAAAAGTACTCACGTATTCCCATATTTGGGTGAAATCAGAATTTCAAATAGTCAAGCGGTTCGAAAGTTGTCGCGTTGACAGACAGACGACTGATGAATGCGCGATGCCAAGTCTTCTTAATATGTACCTAAAAAGGTAATAGTAAATAGGCATATATGTGCCAAAAATGGTGTGGTTCATTGGTATGACAATAGCTAAGTTGTACCTTTGCTCAGAATGTTCACAGGAAGATTTTCATAAAAGGTGCCTAAAATGTAAGATCCTCAGGCATTAATCTAAGCCTTCACCAAAATCACGACTTTTCTACGCTTCTTAATTACACATCAAAATCCTTACACTTTTATACACCAAAAATAGTTATTGGAAGTTAAATTACGACGTTAAGCAACTTGATGAGTATTTCGCCAGAAAATTAACTTATACGAAATTGGGTATTGTAACAATTTGATAACTTATCAGTTTAGGATAAGCACATTTTTGCAATCATCACCAAATGATAATGGTATATTATATTCATAAAACAAAAAGTTCGTTGTTCGGTGGAATGTGAACTAAATGGCATTTCAGAAAATTTTCCGATGATGATTGCTCTATGCCATCCTCGAGTCTTTGCATGCAATAAATTGCTTTATAATGAAGGAGAAATTTTCAGCTGATATATGAAATTCGATTGCCTCTCAACTTTTATTTCAGCCCAAATTCATGCTTAAGTTATAGACTAGGCTGAGTTATACATATTAGGTGGGCTGTTTGGTTGGGCAAGTAGAGAGATTTGCAGTAGGGCATTGAGAGAATTGACTTCCACAGTTGAAGGGAAGCCGATTTCTCCTACGTTTGTGATCCGATTGACCTAAAAATTTGCATAAATATAGTTAAGAGTATTCCCAGCTGAAAAATTAAGGGTTCTTTAAAATTCATAAAAATGCCCACGAAAATTTGAAAAAAAGGTGGATCAAAATCGTTGAAAGTCGCCTATTTCGTTGAAATAAACTTTTTTAAAGCGGATAATAGACGCTATTACAAGTTTTTAAGTTGTTTAAAGTAGAACATAAACATCGAGAAATTTTAAAAATGAAAATTGAACCTTTCTGGTTATCAAATTTTTGCGCTCATTTTTTCTAATTTCGAGAACCCTTAATTTATCAGCTGAGGAATACTCTTAACTATATGTGTGCAAATTTTTAGGTCAAACGGATCACAAACGTAGGAGAAATCGGCTTCCCTTCAACTGTGGATGTCAATTCTCTCTATACCCGTAATGCAATCTCTCAACTTTCCCCAACCAAACAGCCCAGCTAATATGCTTAACTCAACCTAGTCTATAACTTAAGCATGAATTTGGGCTGAATAAAATATATCCGCTGGAATTTCTCAAGAATTAAATGTTCCCTTTTGTTCACAACAGTAAATTCCACTTTACCATGTTTAAGGAAAACATGCCGATTACGTTTTGGTTTTAGCTTTAACTTAGTTACGATTAGTCTTATGTACTAATTATACTAGTACATACTTATGTACTACTATATGGTTTTCATAGATTTATTCTTATTGAATAAGTTTTTCAACAGAGGTAGTCTTCATTCTGTGCATTTTACTAACCATACATTTTTGGAAAAATGTTTTACTAAGATGCACTTGCAAGAAACAGTTTTAAGGTGCCGCATGAGTTAAGCTATAAGTGAAATAGTGATTCAGGGGTGCTTTTTTACGCTGAAAGTAAAGGTTTATTTAGGTTTGTTGTAAAAAACTTCCTTTTGGAATTTATACGTTACCTTTTACAGCACAGTTTCTTGAATTTATTTATAGTGGTGACCATTTTTTCACCGAATGACCTCAAAACTTGGTCTGAACTACTTTTGGCAGCTTTACAATATACCTCAGAGCAAAAAACGTTTTAAACTTGAAATATTGTACTGAAAGAGAATTTAAAAAATCAGCACTTCTTTCACCCACCAAGGTTAACGTGTAAATTCCAAAAGTTAGTTTAGCAAAAACATAAATACACCAATAATTTTCATCACAAAAAAGTACCCTTAATCCCTATTTAGCATTGCTTAACTCCACCTCTAGACCTTTCCTTGTAAGGCACTAACTTGAAACAATAACCTGAAACTGACATGTAAATATAACGTAGACGATATTTTTAACACAGCAATTTATTTCATCAAAAAGGCCATCTCAGGTTTTTTTTTGAAAGTCCATGTTTCAATTTCAGATTTCGTTTTACACTTTGAGCAGTTCAAAAGGAACGTATCTTGTCTAAATGACTTAAATGATTGTAACGAAAAATCAAATAATTCAACTTCCCCTAAGAAGTGCCTATGTATAAAAATATTATAAATACATTCACAATCATGAGCTGGCTTCCTTTATTTAGTCTGACATATTACACAGAAATTCGTTTTCAATTTGCCAGTCCCTTCAAATATATTCACAAAAATTGGTAAAACCCAAGGAAAACAGCTTTTGAACTAAATTGGGAAATTCATTTCGTTTTTCAACAGAGATCAACGCTTATAACTAAATATGCCATTTAAACCACAAGGGTGGTGACAAACCGCACTACCCTTGCTCCAAAAGATCGAATACTTTTTGGCTAGAGGAACTTGGTTCCAGTCCAGTCTTTTAATAATATTTCTTTACAAAGAAATTCAGACAAATCCAAAAGTATATATTATGTACATGACAGGGACAATCCACAATATTTTAACAGTGTGTTTTGAGACACCGAAATATAAAAATACTAGCTACTTGATAGAATCCAAAATTTTTACTCCAGAAAATTATGTTCTCGTGTTTATTCTCCCTATTTACCAGCATTAGCATTTATTCGGTCCCATCGTGGTACCCAATAGAACTAAAAGTACCTCACCATTTGAACAAAGTACCGATTCCCAACCGCATTTTTTGATACTGTTGGGAAGTGTTTGTCCACTAAAGACGGGTCCCAGTTTGGTACCGAAAGTACAATTATCATATGTACTAAGTACCGAAATAGGACCAAATGGTTAGAGCGTTAAATAGTATGCCTTGCATATAAATAACCCAGAAAAATTCAAATGATATTTTCTATCGATACATGAACTTAGATTCACACAACGTGTAACATTTAATTTATTACAGTATAAAAAGACTTAACATCAATAAAGGAAGAGTTAAAATTAATACAAAATATCTTGTAGTAATTAAAGGCGTTTAACACAGTATCATGTAAAATTAACAGAGTAAGTTGTCACAGCACCGCTACGTAATAATTATTCGTTGCAGTTTCCATCCTCTCCATCCAATAGGTCGTTAACTTCGTCCATTTTACCATCTTCTTGAACATTTCGGTTTTTGTTTCTGTTGGAACAAAAATATGGTTCGATATCAATTTTTAAAAAATACGAAACAAATGCATGCATATAAAACCAGTTACCCAATTACCTCTTTTTGCTCAACCGATAACTGGCCCTTTTAATCCAATATTCGACTGCTTTCTCGATATCCTTATCGGAAGACACGGCACCTCTTGGTTGGTGTCTCACGGCGCCTAAAAAATATTCAGATTGTTAGTTGCTGGCATATTGTATCTTAAATAAATGAAAACATTAAATAGCTATTTCTTACTGCAAACTAAAGTTAAAAACAAGGTATTCTTAAAGCTCTCTTTTCCTGCTGTGTGCCCTGCGAATGTAAAAGAGGCCATTAATTCATCCGTCATTAAAGCAGCAAGGATTCTGTACACAACTTGGTTTGGTGTATTTCCGCCTTTCGTTTCCAGAACTGAAACCTGGATAAAACGACAAAAAATGTAATTAATAAATTAGGAATATAAAATTACCATTGTTCTGCCACGAATTACAATGAGTAACTCACCAGATCGTTTCTCAAACTAGGGTTGTTTTTCAAAGCTTTTTCAAATTGGTAGAAGTCGTCAAGTGTATTGAAAGGTAAATGAATTGAAGTCGGCTGCTCGAGAACTGTCTGCTTTGATTTAATAACAGATCGAAGCATATCCAGCATTAAATCTTGCTTAATAAGCATCATTTCTTGATTTTCTTTTATAGAATTCATCATTTCAAACACTGCAAACAGATAAAATGCAAGTAATAACTATTAACATTAAAAGGTCGAGCTTTACAAAGTAATCAGTCTTTATGTATACGGTAATTACGTTTTTTATTAGTTGAAAGTTGATCGTTTCCAACAGCATTTGGAGGATTCTCTTGTTGCGAGTTATGCATAGTCGTTTCGGCTAGAATGAAATAAATTATCAAATCACCTAATCATAACTTAACTACTGACACCCACGTTTTTAAATACTGTTTTGTACCGTTTGAAAGATTTTGGTTTAGAGCATCACATTGCTTGTTAGGCATCCCATAATCAGTTTGTCGATAATTCATCGCATATGTTGAGTAGCCTGGATCGCCAAATACGCCGGCGTGATGACTAACTAGGTTGGCGTGCAAATTTGATCCTAATAAAACACAAAAAAACAAGTTAAATCTTAATACCAAAACTCGTAAAAAATAACGTAATTTTAAACGAAAGAATTTTCATGAAATATACCTTCTTGAAAGTTGCTATAATGCGGAGACGGCGTATCTTTGTAATTTGGGTTCTGATACAAAGGAAATCTCTGGGTAGGCTGAGGAACATACGAATGCCCTGCAAATGAATACAAAAATTTGTTTAGATAACTTATATTTTTTCCTGCCCAAAGTTCGGCAAACTTGAAATTGGCGTAGTACGTTCTGGCGAAATCAGATTAGCGTGCTGAGAGAAATTAATCTCGGCATGGCCAAATGGATTGTCAGTGAGTGGATTAAATCCAGGAGAATGCCCTTCGACTTCTGAAAGCTAAAATTTAAAAAAAAACACGTTTTATATGTTCTCAAAGTTTCAGTTGACAATTATAATCGTTGATAGTTTTAACCCACTGGTTCATTTTTAAATATATCTGCGACTGCAACTAGTTTAGGCTCTTCCGGTTGTTTCCTTGAAATGCTTTGTGGTGGGACAGGAAAACTCGAAAGCTTTACTGGCTTCTGCCTTTTATTTGCTTGTACCAGCTTTGATTTTTTCGAAACCTTGGCAGTGGGGTTTGTTTTTTTGGAATCAGAATCCTCACCGGTGTCAGCATCCACAAACGGGGGGTTTCGTGGCCTAGATGTCATTTCGGCACTTGAAAATTCTGAACCGTCTTCGGCTTTTGACAAATTCTTTCTTGCTTCTTCGTATGAATCTGCAACAAACAGAAGTGAAATTATTTCCTCTATGTTCTCAAAGACAGAAATAGAATGCAAATAGAATGAAAATTTTAATATTGATTGGAAGTGCATACCAAAATATCGATCACCACATATACGTACTTCCAACAATTCCCAGGTTCTCACGTCTGGTTGTGTTCCTTTCCTTAGTGCACTTGTAAGTTGTGCAGTATTCCTCCAGAAGTTTGGCCAAAAACATTTTGATTGAAAAATCCAACTTGAATGTGCAACTGCAATTTCCTTTTTGGGGCCAGCGAACTCAACGATGCAATACATTGCTTTTTTATGACTTAAGTATCGTTAAAATGTAAAATGGGCATTACAACAAACTTTGAATCAAATGGAAAGGCTAATACTTTTCCACATACATCTGTTGAATCGATTGTTATTATATTAGTTGATGCGGAATAGGTAGAAATTCCCAACACTTCAGAGTTGCAAGGAAGCAAATAGAATGGTTCTGGCTTGCACAATTTTTTTCCTTGAAGTAAATACTTTCCTTTGGATTCAAAAATATCTTCTACAATAAATGGAGTATTACAGGAAAGCAAACATGCGTTATCTCCACGTTTTGAAGACAAAGAACTGAACACGTTTGATTTTCTACAAGTATGGGAGGATTTCGGACCTCAGACTGTATCAATTTTGACTCGACAATACGATTATATATTTGCTCTAGTGGCCTATTTCCTCCTCTTAATTGTCGTTTCAATCTACCTAAATAATTCTCGAATTTAAATGTACTGAAATCATCCAACACTCCAAACTTATTGCTGTCCTGGCATAAATGAATCAGACTGTGCACGTTGTAAGACAAGGTTTCACTTCCATACAAATAGGCAAAATTCTCAACGAAATATTTAAGTAAGTTTTCGGCATATGACAAATACTGCTTTTGTAACCTTTTTGAACATAAGATAGTAATTGCAACGTGTAAACACAAGAAATGTTGGTAATGTTCATCTGATAAAATATTTTTGAGCACGAGTGGGCCTGTGTAAAGAAGAAATGTGCGAAATTCTGTCGCTTTCCAGTTTTTGAGGTGAGACAGTGTTCTTGGTTTTCTGGCGAATTCCTTCGAAAAAATGACTTCAAACATATGAGTCCTTGTGATATACTGTGTACGGAGCGGGCTGACAGGCGAAAGTTTCTTACGGGTCCTTTAGTCCAAATGTTGATTAATTTTCTTACTACGCCAAGGCAAACAAGATGCTGGTAATCAAGGGGCACGGTTTCGATAATGTCTATTGGTAACCTTAAAAGTTCAGAGTCGGCACCAATATGATATTCTTCATTTGTTTTTGTTCTGAATGACTTATTCGTTCTTAGAGCACAATTTGTATCGGGAAATGTCATGCGGTGATTGTCATAATCTCCTTCTACAGTACATTTATTGCAGCCAAAATACCCAGTATGGCCCTTTACGTTAAGTAAAAATGCACGAGCAAACAAAACTATGCACTTCTACTTTAATTTTTCTATTTTGCTTTTTAGAAAAATATTCTTTACAATGAATCAACTCGTTTATAACTCGTTTCAAAAGCTGATTTGATGAGCTGGGCTTATCTTCTCCGTAATACAGTCCAATAACAAAAGGTTTAGATAATGGGATATTCACTGCGTCACATAAAACAGGCCAAAATTGTTGAGGGCTACTCTAGAAATTGGCAGTCCATCAACATTAAACTGTAGGCGTAAAGTCTCGTCTACAAAATTGAACTGATTCACCAGCGTGTCCAAATGCTCGTTGAGGGGAAAATGGCAGTATTTTCCAGGAGTGATTCTGAAAATTTTGATTTTGCGTGGTGTTTTTAACAATGTTCTGGATGAGTTTGGAAAGTTTTTGAAACAGGAGTGCTTCTTTAATAACTTTAAAAGGGAAGTAACGGCTGTTCCTTTAACGTTATTTTCGATTGCCCACACTCTGAGACTATGAAGTTCATCCACCGGTTCTGCTGGATTCTCGAAAACTGATTTTGGAGAAGTTAACTCGGTGATGCAATGTTTATACCCTTCTTCATATGTGAATATTTTGTCACTTTGTTTTGTCACTGATAAACTAGTTTTATTGTACACAGTTTTATGGATAATGTTATGACTTACTGTACTCGTCGACAATATATTTAATTTTTGGGATCTTGACTTAATGTTATTAATTTTTCGTCTGACAGTGCGACTTAGTAGAGTATTACCAATTTTTGGCATTGTGAAATGAATGCTAATGAAATTACAATAGACTGAATGCTCCGGAATCTAAAAAATAGAAAGTGTGCCGATGATTTGTTTATGCCGCTTTTCATAAAACTTCAAGCCCTGAATAATCTAGTGCTTAGTTGGTTCTCCCGAGAAACTTATCTTTGGTTCTTTGTTTCTGGACTTTGGGGTCTAAATTGTGAAGTTCTTGTTTAGTACCAAAAGAACTCACGAGATGAAATTGTACGTTAGTACTAAGTGTACGGTTTTATATGGGTCACACGTAGTACCAAATGTTTTTAGTACCTGAGATCCCATATTCGAACTTTAGAGACCATTTTACTCAGGTTTCTCAAGGTTTCTGGTAAATAGGGCTGTTATGCAATGTAATTTGATAGCCGGTTAAAATCTTGACAGCTGGAGTGTTTAAAGGTGTAAAAAGCTTGTAAAAATATTAAATAAAGAGTTATTAGGTTACCCGTTTTTGTAGTTTTTTATTGAATTTTTAATTCATAATTTACACATTGAAAATTCAATCTGAAACTTCACGTTTCTTCATTATATTCGAAGAACTCTGTACGAATATTTAATTCAGTAACGCATTTTAACTGCTGCCAACTAAGCCAAATGGTTTCTAATAGGTATGGGAACCTAATTATCCAATAATCTAGGAAAGCACCGTCAAGGGTACCCAATACATCACTAACATTTTTTGGCAGAATGCCGTATTTGAAAATGAGGTCCCGCATTGCGATTACTAGATCTTGTATTTTACATCCGTCGTAAGCTCTGCTAGAATTCAAGTAGTTTTTTACATCTGAGCAGATCCTAGCCAACCATCCCTCAGGTGGCAAACAGTCGGCAGTCGCTTCACGGTATTTGCTTTCAACTTCCTGGATGCATGAGTTTACTTCTTCAAACTTAGAACTATCAAAAACATGTGCGACACACACTATATAATCAAGTGTTTTTCTTTTTGACCAAAACATTGGATGGCGAATAATTTGATTAATTGTTGGCCTGTCTTTAGGTTCCTTGGAAATCATTCTTTCTAAAAGCTTCACGTTACCCATTGACAGTGGTGAAAAGTGATTTGAATCAATTTGTGACTTATAACGCTTGATGTTGTAGGTTCGGGTATCAGAGTCCTGACCGAAAGGATGTTTTCGACCAGTTAATGCGTAATAAAATATGCATCCCAAGGAGAATATGTCGGTTGCAGTAGACTACAAGGATGCAAATTATAGTTTATTACAAATTTTATGATTGCATATAACACTTTAAAATTATCAGAAAAGTTACACCAACCTGTTTCTTTGTTTTGCTGCATTTCACCAATCTATCACTGTTTTCAAATGTTGTTAGTTTATGCATTTCCGGTGCTTTCCAATCCCGTGTACCTGAATGCGTGCGTACTGACACACTGGTGTTGTTTTCTCCAAGCAATCTACTAATTCCGAAATCTGCAATTTTTACTCGTATCTGGTGCTGACAGATGTGAACTAGCAAAATATTTTCAGGCTTTAGATCTCTATGCACAATCCAGTTTTTGGATATGTGTGCCAACCCGCAGAGAGTTTGTTGTAGAATATCCAAAACTAAAGGTAGGATTAACTTGTCACCATTTTTTCTATTTTCTTCCGTACGTTTCAGCCAGTTTTCTAAAGTTTCGTCACATAACTCTGTGGCTATGTAGATGCATCTCTCGTCTGTCTCATGTTTAAGCAATTTTACAATATTTATGTGGCCTTTGTTTGTCTTTAACATATCTATTTCTTTAATTTTTTTTTCAAACTCGAGTGTATCGATATCAGCAAGTATTACTTTCACTGCCACATCTTTGCCATTATATTTTCCTTGGTAAACGAACGTATTATTTCCTTCTCCAAGTTTCTTTCTGGTATCATAAGTAATTTCCCCGATTAATTTTATATGGCGTAGGGCCTGTCGTGGATTTTGTAAGTTAATTGATTGTGCTGACGGTTTGAAACCGCTTTGCAAGTGAACTGGAAGTTTGCAACATTTCTTATTTTAGTTGATGTAAAAAATGCGGTTTTAAGATAATGAACTTTGTTTTGTTTCAAACTCAATATGATCAAATTATGAATGATACCTGCAAGATCCCTCCATTCTAGTTTTTCGAGTGCCAGTTTTAGATTTAAAATCGTTGCTCCATTTGCAGCAGAGCTTCGCCAGGATTCAAGTAGATCAAGTATTACTTGGTAGGAGTCTATTTTTTCCATTTCAATGCGTTGTTGAATTGATTCAACATGGCCTTTTGATAGACGTAACTCGCTGGCCAATGACTTCCATCTTCTATACAATATTCCAACAGTTGAACCTTGAGATAACCAGGTGCAAACGTCTGAATATGTGCAGCCTTTATTTTTAAAATGCATATATTAGATGAATACCAAAATAACGTACGTAAAAATCACTATAGTTATCGTCTAAATGTCCTTACCATTATCACCAATGAGTTTGTCCATCGTAAATGGATTTATAACAATTCCGGATAAATCTTAACCAATACATTAAAGTTATGAAAGTTATTAAAATTGCCGCATTTTTTTGTATATGAAGAAGCACAGTGATTACGATATAATACTATATCGCGTAAAGATCTGGAATACACGTCGAAAAGCATTGGTTTGAACATGTAATACATGAGATGAAATGAAGAGGCATGATTGCATTACTCAACTCCTGTCAAGATATAACTAGGATAGAATAGTAGACACAGAAACTGATAACCATAAAGCTTTTCACAGCTTAATAATGAAACAATATAAATTGAAATTTCGCTGAAAAGTCGCTTATCGGATACTGAATGGTTGCACTGAATGGAATAAAATATTTGTGTTTACTTTGTTCCAGATACCGTGTCAATGTTGAATTGTGTGTCGTTTGCACGTTTGATGTTTGTTCACATATACTTTCATTTTAACTTGTATACAAAGATCATACACCATGCTAAATGTTTTTGATTCTGTAAAAAAACAAAAGATTATTCATTGGTTGTAAATTAAATTCCGTGATATAGAAGCTGCAGTTTTTAAGTTATCAGGGGAAATTGAAATACACAAGGTACATGTATATGTATTCAAAAAGCCTTTTTGGAAAAGGTATTTAACATTTAATTATACAATCACAATTATTCAAGTTACAACAATATTCAGCAATCAGTCCACTTTATTGTATGCATTTGTATAAACGCACTTAGTCGCAAAATTAAGCAATTTGTCACACATGCCTTTTTGGGTATACATTTTTTACATCATATTTACACTAAAAGTAGCTTTTCTAGCTTAAAATATTGTGAGGAAGACGATGGTCATGGTTAAAGTTTTTAAAAATGGATTCACAAAAGGTTGGGGACCGTTTCGCAGGACCCAACGTTTTTGGACCAAAACGGGGTATTTGTACACAGAGACACCCCTTAGCTACATACGTATCTCCATACTATTCGTTCCAGAACGTCGTCCGATTTAAATGAAAATGAATATTGATGGGTAGTTTGACATGCTGAATCGAATTATCACAATAGTAAACGAATTTACAAATTAATAGTTTTATGTAATAATAGAGTTTTAAGCGCGTAAATTGGAAAAATCGCGTTGTGCAGATAATTAATGCATGAAATGATCTTAATCCCATGAAATGATCATAATACCTTTAAATTTCATTCATAATTTGAAATTGAAATGACGATCATTAGCGCATTCAGCTACGTTTTTTCAGTCCACGTATGTGGTTTTTGTTTTATTCATCATTTAGAGAAATTTCAAACAAGGAAGTAATAAGTGAATGATTATTTTGTATAATATTTTTCAATATTGTAGCCAGTAGCTGGTAAACTTTGACAAACCGTCCACAAGGTCGATACAAGAAAAGGAAACTTAGGCAGCCAATAATTTAAATGATTTCCAGGCCCTAAAGCCATTTTTACATTTTGGGGAAAAGAAGTATTGTATTTATGCTTGTCAAGGTTATAAATCGCTCTATATAGATCAACTATTTTCTTTCCCGAGTATTTACTCGGACCATTTATCAGATAGTTTTGAACAACTGGGCACACCCCTGGCATTGGACTTTGACGATTCAAACTTAACCACCCCTCAGGATCATTCGAACAATTTTCGGCGATAATAGAAAAGTTTTGTTCTAACTCTCTTCTAACTGCCCGGATTTCCTTTGAATGGACATTTTCAAATATTTTGTTGATATCAGATATGAAGCTCATCATTTTGTCTTGTGACCAAAATATGTGATGCCCAAGAATATAATCAGCAGCAGGTCGTTGTGACCGGTCTTCGGCAATCATATGCTCCAGAAGAGAAAGGTTCCCCATTAGAAGTGGAGTGAAATGATTAACATCCAATGATGTCTTATAGACAAATATATCGTGGTCTCGGCTGGCAGGGTCGTTCCCAAATGGATGATTTCCCCCAGAGAGCACATAATAGAATATACATCCAAGTGAAAAAATATCCACAGCAGGTTTCTGTGTTAATAAAAAGAATTAAGATAAATTAAGAAAAATATATGATATAAAATTCTTTCAAAATATGCAGGATTGACTACCTCTAGTATATTAGGATCATGCACACCAGTTTGGTTTCTCAAAACCTCTGGTGCCTTCCAGCCTGTCGTTCTGTCTGAGCCGGATGTTTCAGTACTGCTTGGTCTGCTTACTTCAATTTTGACCCGAACAGTTCGCGTTTGGTTGTCTAGCAGAACAAGTAGAATATTTGTGGGTTTCAGGTTTTGATGAATTATATCTTTTGCATGTAAATGTGCTACGCCTTCAGTGATTTGACGAAGTACTTCTTGACTTGAAATGTCGCAATGCTTAATTTCGGCAATTTGATTATTCATCCAGTCTGCTAAATTTCCGTGGCAAAACTCAAGTGCTATGTAAGTGAAATTTTCATCGGTCTCTGTTAAATAAAATTTAACAATATTTGGATGTCCGATGGATTTTTGTATTGTTGTTGCTTTAATTTGTTCCCAAAGATCTTCTTCTGTATCCCAAGCCATTTTTTTCACTGCCGCATCATGGTCTTGATAATGACCTTTGTAAACAATGGCCTTTTGGCTCTCCCCTAGTTTTTTTGAGGTGTCGTAAGTTATTTTTCCCACTATTCTTAAGAAACGCAACTTTTGATAATCATTTTGATGGTGTGAAGGTTGAGTTGATGGTGTGAACTTTATTCGTAATTGATCTGAAAAATTTGAAAGTAACTCAAAAGCCGAATTCAGAATAGTCTTTTGGGATGCTAGTATACAAATTAACATGGTCTTACCCGCTAATTCGTTCAGTTGGAGCTGTTCTAGTGCTAGAACCAATTCATGAAGGGTTGCTTTAGACCCATACAATGTACGCCAGCGTACTAGTATTTCATGCAGGGCTTCAAGATATGTAGCCACTTCATTTGAAAGACGGTTTTCGATAGAAAATATTAATTCCTCTGATATGTTCAAAAGTACTGCCAATTTTTTCCATTTTCGATATAACAAGCCAGCAGTTGTTGCTGTTGATAAGCAGCTGCATATGTCAATGAATGAGCAATCTGAAATAGAAATTTTAGTTATTTTGTAGTGCTAATGAAATCCATTCCATACAATCCTAAATATTATCACTAACCGTCATTACCAACATTTAATTTGTCCATGGTATCTGGTTTGTCCATAAAATCCTCAAATTTAACTTTAATTCTACAGAATAAAATCTTTGAATCAATTCAGAATGAGCAGACAAATGTTTATTCCGAACGAAAATTTTAACTTACTTGACTTCGTATTGTATGGTGCAAGACTGGAAACAGAAGTTAACAAATGAAGTTTCAAGCATGAAGACGTATATCACACATATCGCAAAATCATTATCTCATTGCATTAAACTACTATATAGTAAGTTCTTTCGCTTTCGACACATAGAAAACTCGATGTCTCCAATGACTATTTTTGATCATGAAATATAAAAACCCGTTCATTTTTAGTTAAAATGCAGCTGA
>JAQGAP010000365.1:0-38884 GCA_034697805.1 Orchesella bifasciata | reverse complement strand
TAAAATGACTTCATTACGAAAAACAGAGCATTTACTACTACAAACAACAATAATAGCTGTGTGAATAGTTTGTTTGCGTGTAAACTTTACTTACAGAAAACTGGAGAATTGTCATCTCTCCATTCGAAGTTAAATGACTTTCTTCCTCCCTAATGGCTTTTAAAGTTGCATCTGTTCAATAAAATGACAAATTATCAGCAATGAATCACATTTTAAAGCAGTAACCCATAAATTACTCAAGAAATTAAAAGGTGACAAGTGACAAGATTTACAACAACTTACCAAGTAATATTGGATCTTTTTGTGCTTTCCTCATCATTTTTATATCGTCATGTAGAAATATAGTTGAAATTTAACACCTGTGTGATTAAACGTCCATTAACTAAAAAGTTGGAAGCCGAATTCACATAAAAAGAATCGAGAAGGCGATAATGATGATCTTGCAGCTACACAAACAAACAGGAGATTTCATCTGGCATATGTCAAAGAAGGGAAATCATACTCCCCTCGCAAGTGTCTATTTGCTCCGGTTTTCAATGACTTCTTTTGTGTGCGCTGTCTAGCTTCAGTATTAAAAGAGAAAGGGAAGTGGCTAGTCGCTCGGAAAATAAATCCTCTTTACTTTTTTTCACTGGTGATATTTTGAATATTTCAATTCCAGCTAAACGACAGTAAATTAAAAGTACAAATTTACAAATATTACGTTCAACTTCTCCCCATAGGTACAATTTGTTTTCTAAATGAATCCACAAGATGAATTAAATTTCTAACCATTTCTGATGCGGAATGTTCGAGACATGACAACTACAAAAGGTAAATATCACATTTATCCTTTTTAGTTGTAATCCGAATTGGTGGGCTATTGGCAAACGACGGGTCGCTAATACGGGACATGTTTGCATTTTAGTCATTTTTCAGTCATTTTCATTCTTATCTGAGCAAGACGGTGCTCAAAGGACTTCCGCCTTTTGGAGTGATTTGTCGCGTTCATGGGGGCGGTTAGAGTGGACAGGGCTCCAACCCAAAGTGGTTTAAATAGGTAATTAGCTCAATCAAGTTGGTGTTTATCGGCTTGTGACAAAAACTTAGTGTTAGTGTTATTTGCTTGTTTTTGGTTTTCAGTCCAATCACGCCAACAACTGGGCAGTGCTGGTGGACGCTTCCAGCTTCTGAGTCAATTATCGTCACGTCGCCAACCTCCTCTTCATTTATGGTTGTTTAATAACAAAAATCAAAATATTGGTATTTATGAGGATGATGTGGAGGTGGATTGCAGATTAATTTGACTAAACCCCTGACTATCCACGTTTAAATGACTCTTTGTTAATTACTTTTTTTTTGTGGTGTTTTAGAGGATACGAAGTAACTGTTGAAAACTTTGTGTGACCCTAACCGGCCGCCGCTGGAACATAACATCCTCATCTGCATGACTGGACATGGAGGGGATGGCTTCCTCAAGATTCAGGACTCGGAGGAGATCCCCAATGTGTAACTGACGGATGCTTTTAAGCAGATGCGAAAAGAAAAAGAAGTAAATTACTTTGTTTCACTGTTTAATAATTAAATTGATTGAATACTGGATTTTATTACTTAAAATGAACTTGGATTTCAGATACAACGAGACTTTCTTCATAGCGACCCCTGCCAGGCTGCATCCATGTATGAAAAGCTCTATTCACCCAATATCCTCTCTGTTGCCAGTAGTCAGTAATTGGGGACGATTCATTATCGGTAATATAAAGTCTAATTATTATACTAAATCAGACTTTAACTAATTTATAATTGGATTTTATAATTTATTGCAAATTTTAGCATCATGTGGACTCAAGTATCGGGTGTAAATTACTGACAGATATAGCTACTACGCCCTCGAGTTCCCAGAAACTTTTCGGCCCGGCAGTGGGAACACTATGGCTCAATTTGTAAGTAAATATTCGTAAATTGATAACTTCAAATGTTGGAATTAACATATAAAACGTTTCAAACCCGATATATTGTATAATTTCAGCTCAACGTCTACCCCAAGTTGGCATGCATTTCGAGGGTGGGAGTGAGACGAGACTTGTTCCTCCGTGATCCTGAAAAGGTTCGAATCACCGACTTTTCGGCTAATTAGTAAGATCCAGACTACCACGCAAGTCTTCAATATCACCAATTTAGTCGGAATTTAGTAGTTAAACTTTATTATCAATTTATAGTTAAACCTTCCCTGTTTTCTGTTAGCTAGTGCCCGTTTCATGCAATTATATATCTGTTCATTCATTGGGAAAGTGCCCAATTCTGTTTAAATGTATTTTATTATCAAGCATAACGTATTGTATTATTCATACACACGTATACTACAACTAAGTATCCAATTTTGTAACAAATTAGGACAATTACAAATAAATAAAATGTCAAGACTGTTTTTTAGGGTTTTGTACCAACTACAACTCAAAATCGATATGTTTGTTATAAAATTTTTCTTTCTATCGTTGAAATAATGACATTTCTACTAGATAAATTAGTACTTGCCCAAATATGTTAGAAACACTGTTTTACAGTAAGTTTAGTCCCAAATAGGGACAGTTATTGTATTTCCATAAGCCGTGCTACTCTCATATTTGTATGCACCTTCGAGTTTGCATTCTCATTTAATACATATTTATCAATATTCTCAGTTCTGTCTTCTCTCAACTACTTCTGTATGCATGCTCATGTTTTTTCTGTGATTATGCCTGAATGTTCAGCTTTTCATGGCGTTATAAAAAGGGAATGTTGCCCATTCACATTTACACATTTAAGTAAACTACAAGTCTTCGTTCAACTCAATTACCTTTTTGACAGTAGTAAAATCACTTTTTGTTGAATAATGTCTGTCAAAAATAAATTATCATTGAAATGTAATAAATATTAGCACGTTTTACAGCAATATAATTTATCTTTAATTTCGTTTTATTATTTAAACTCCACTTTTATTTCTAATATCGTATAAATATCGTATCTTTATAGGGGATCATGCAGGACTTTCCTCTTCGCCAACGGGTTCATTTGTGGGGTAACCTGTAAGCAGATTTTAAATACATTTGGGGTGACAGTAGCTTTAGCTGCAGTTGGGGAGGATAATGATGATGTTGCTACACTGAACTTTTCAGGCGGTGGGGAGGTCAAAGGTGCTTCGGGTGAAGTCGGCAGAGGCGTCAAAGTGGTGGGAAGAATCATCGGAAACAGATATTTTGTCTTGCAGTCTGCAGAATTGGAGGTGGAAAGAGATTCTGAGACAATCTGGGGCTCAATGGATTCCAATGAGGGTGGTGTTTGGAGTGTTGGAGGTATAGCCACTATAGCTGGTGTCGGAAGCGGTTCTGCAACTGCTTTTGAAGTGGGAAAAGCACCCCTTGCAGTGGTTGATGAAGTGGTGATTTCTTTCCGAACTTGAGCAGATGCTTGATTGAAATTTCGGATTTTTCTCAGCCTACCCCTTTTTGGTGAGGGGTCAGAAAGCACCTCGTCCGCTGCGGATGTTAGGAAAGGAACCTGACTATGTCTTTCAGATGGTTTTTGGATTAGTGGAGGTACGAAACCAGATGCTGCTGTAAGTGGCTGTTCCTTCCCTGACTTTGGAGCAGAGCAGTCCTCCGACTTATTAGTGGATGAGTTGCTACTTCCTTCATCAGCCCGAGACGCTGCGGGACGAAAATTGTGTAATTTTCTAGGCCTGCCTCTTTTTGGAGACGAGTTTAAGGGCAGCTCCTCCGCTGCTGCTTTTGGAACTGGAAGTTGAGTTGGTTTTTTAGTATGAGAGACTGTTGGAGCGTTGGGGCTCATCAATCCCAACTCGCTTGAAGTTGAGGGAAGTGACAAAGTTGAAAGAAGGGCTGGAAACACGTCACTCTTCTTGTCGCCTTCAGGGCTGTGGGTGGAAGTAGGTGGCTTCTTCAATGGTGAACTTCTCAACACTTTTTTCAGCCTTCCTGAACTTTTGTGTGGTTTACAAATTGATGAATTGGCGAGTGTCGTCTTCCTCAATACACCTGTGTCACCAGTTTTTCTCGGCCTTCCTAATTTTTTCTTGGATATCTTGCCAACTGACGAAGTAACACGTGTTGCCGAAATTGTCGGGAGTTTTCTTGGCCTTCCTACACCTTTACTAGCCTTTAGAGAAAGTGAAGTTGAAAGAACGGGAGTTCGCTTTGTAGTACGGCGACCAACTTGAGGAGGAATAATTGCACGTTTTGCCTTCTTCTTTGGAGGCGTCGCTTTTTCCAATGTGTTTTCAGAGTCGGGATTGCCACTGTTCCTCAACTTCCTTTTGACCTTCGGAATCAGGTTGTTCTTCCTTCCTTTTATTGACTTTGCACGATTCCTAGTTTGTTCGCAAACTTCTGGTTTCCTCTCAACAAGCTTCTCGACCACTAGTTGACACTCTTTCAGCTTCACTATCTTCACCAATGACTGAGTCGCCTCTGCAGTCTTCACTCCCCGTTTAATTTCCACTGAGGAAGCTTCCACCGCCCTTACTTCAGCTCCCCTCGCTTTTGATCTTGCTCTGGTTTTCACACCACCACATAAAACCCTTGGCCGCCGCCTCATCCACTTTTTACGTTTCTTTACCACCACCTTTTGTTCTGGAAGCTTGTCTGCCTCAGCCTTAATTTGCTGACCCATTTTCCAAACAGGAACGAGCGGAAATGAGTTAGGGTTGCTCTCAGTCTCCTCATCAACCCAATCCAGGTAGAATCTTTTGGGGTTTATCAGCAGCGCTTCCATCGCCTTCTCAACTTGTTCCCTTTCCTCCATGGAGTACAAACGGGCTTTCCCGTTGTAAAGAATGGAGACGACAATCCTCATGTGATGCATTTTCACACCGGGAGTGATGAACCAGAGCGGATTGATGGGAGTTGGTTGACCATAATGCTTGACGTGTTCAGACATCTGAGCATCAAGCTCTTGTGAAACGGAGGAAAGAACAACGTGGTGAAACGGAACATGACCATCGGAACACTGGACGAAGGCGTTGAAGTACCTCTCGTGGACTGGATCGTGTTGCTGCTCAACTCCCCTCAACATTTTACTCCAGCTGGGCTCATTATTTACGAATTTTACGAGGGCTTCCGGTCTGCAATCTAGAAAAAAGAAGAAAAATCATCATAATTTAAACTGAAATGCGATAAAGTCAGCAAAAAATTAACTGAGATGCGTACCTGACTCTTCTTCCATCTCAATTCTGTCAAAATTTCCTTTTTGGAAAATAACTGATGAAATATTGACAAATAAACAAACAATTCAGGTTTTCAGCTGACTAGGAAAGAACTTCCTCCTTTTATGACTGTAGACTGACTGAGTTTCTGCTTGGAAATGAGAGAGGTGAGCTTTTCATGCTCTTTTCGGGTTGTGGAGTGTTTGTTTGGATAGGTAGTCAAAAATGCATATTGTTATGCTGAAAGCATCCTTCTCCCCTTCTTTTCTCTACATTAACAAGACAAACAGGCATAAAGCTGTTCACGATAAAAGCAGATAGCAGTGCGTACCTGCATATTTTTAGCGAAATGAATTATGCAAGGATGTCTGAGAAGATGAAAAGGGGGAAACGGATCCTCTACAAAGCCAAACGGTTTTATATAAAAACATTTATTCACAATGTTTGAAACCTGTTTCACGAGTTAATTTTAACGTTTTTTTAGGTTTTACATTTATTCATCTCTTATCTACAAATAATATTTCAACTTCATTTACATTTAGCAAACTTACTCGAGTATCATACTTGAATCGTATTCACGTTTCAAATTTAGAATGGAGTTCTTTTTCCTTCGGATCCTGTGCGACTTTCCTGTTCGCCAACGGGTTCATTTGTGGGGTAATCTGGAAGAGATTTTAAATACGTTTGGGGTGACAGTCGCTTCAGCTCCAGTTGGGGTGGAGGATGGTGTTCTCACGCTCAAATTTTTAGGCGAAGAAGAGCTAGTGGGGATTGCAGGGACTTCTGTTGAAGTCGACGGAAGTGTCAAAGTGGTGGGAAGGGTCGAGAACATTTCAGTTTTGTAGTCATCTTTGGAATTAGAGGTGGATGGAACGGGGAAAGTGATCTGGGGCTGCTCGTTGGATGCCGCTTTTACAGGATTTTGGAGTGCTGGTTGTGCAGCTGCTGGTGCTGGTGGCGGAGGCTGCTCTGTGACTGATTTTGGAGAGGAAGTGTCCTCCGACATGTTGCTTGTTGAGGTGGCAGTTTCTTTGTGGGGTTGACAAGCTGCAGGATGTGACTCAGCCACTTTTATGAGTCTCCCTGCCTTTGACGAGGGTTTTGAGGGTAGCTCTTCTGCAACTCGTTCTTTGGGAATTGGAAGTTGAGTTGGTTCTTCGGGTGGAGAGACTTGTGGAGCGCTGGAGATCGCAAAACTTTTTGTTGATGTCAAGGGTAGTGTTGAAGTTGAAGGGGGGATTGGAAACACATCATTTTTCTTGGCCCCTTCTGAAATCGAGGTGGAAGCTGATGCTGAGAGGCTTTTTGATTCCGTCTCCGTTGTGAGAGACTCTTTGGGTATTGCTTTTAGTACGTTTTTGGTCAGAGGTGATCCTGGGGCTGATTTGAATGGGGATTTCGTATCAGAAAGTCCATTTTGGATTGATGGATGGGACTCGACTATTTTTCTCTTTCTTCCTCTTGTAGAATAGGGCTCTGACACGTTATCTTCCACTGTTCGAAGTGCTACCTCGATTGTAACTGAACTTGGTTTCGGTTCTGCTGCTTCTTTGCTCTCAGAGATCACTTTCCGAGTGAGATTGACCCGAGCTTTGAAGAGAGGTGCCTTTTCCAATGCAGCATTATCATTCGATTTCTTTTGTCCAAATCCCTTCAATCTAGTAATAGCTACGTGGCACTCTTTCAACCTAACTGGATGAGCCCCGTCTTTACTGATTTCCTTGCCTTTGTTTGTCCAAGAAACCTCCGAGTTCACCGACCCACTCGCACCTGGGAGACCTTCATCTTCCTTCGCGTTTGATTTTGACCTGGTTTTTGTGGTGTCCGGTAAAGACATAGTAGTGCTAATTCTCAGGCGTAAGGCAAGGGTGTCGATTGGTCTAGTGGTTAAGGGCGCAGCTCCGGTTAAGCTGAGGGTTGGGTTCGATTCCCAACATCGACAGTAACTTTTGCCTTACACTACAGTTTTCACGTCTCCCAATAACTTTGCCTTGCCTTTTTCCTCCATGATTTTACGTTTCTTTGGAGCACCCGTTTGTTCTGAAAGCTCGACTACTTCCGGTTTTATTTGCCAGACATTCGGATGGCTTGCAGTCGCCTCATCAACCCAATCTCGGTAGAACCCTTTGGGGCTTATCAGCATCGCTTCCATTGCCTTCTCAACAGCTTTCTTTTCCGTTATGGAGGACAAAAGGGTCTTCCCATTGTAAAGAATACAGATGACAATCTGCATGTGACGCATTTTCACACCAGGGGTGATGAACGAGAGTGGATTGCTGGAAGTTGGTGGTCCATAGTATTTTACGTAGTCCAAGATATGAGCATCAAGCTCTCTTGAAACGGAGGAGAGGACAACGTGGTGAAATGGCACTCGACCATCGGAACACTGGACAAAGGCATTGAAGTACCTTTCGTGGAATGAATCTTGATGATGTCCAACTCCCCTCATCATTTCCTTCCAGGTGGGATCATGATTTACGTATTTTACCATGCCTTCTGGTCTGGAATCTAGAAAAAACCAGAAAAAAAAACTCGTCAAAATTAATCCTAAATGGGATAAAAAGAGTTAAAGATGAGGTGAGATGCGTACCTGTCTCTTCGTCCATCTCAATTTCTTTTTTTGAAATAACTGATGAAAAATTCACAAATAATCAAACAATTCAGGTTTCCAGCTAACTAGAAATGAAGTTTTTCTTTTTACGGCTGTAAACTGACTGAGTTTCCGCTATGAAATGGGAGAGGAGAGCTTTTCATGCACGTTTTGGATAGTAGAGTGTATGTTTGCATAGATAGCAGACGTAAAATGCATAATATTATGCTCAAGCATCCTTTTCCTCTTTTTTTCCTCTGCATTCATAAAACAAACAGGTATAAAGCTCCCATTTCGGTCTGTAAAGTAAAGAGTATTTTAGGGTTCTTTGATGACTCATAGTGCATTTGCTCATGAGAGAAGGTGGTAGTGGTGCGTACGTGCGCACTTTTCAACTAAATGGAGTATGGAGGTGCCTGAAAAAGGGTTTGGGGTTTTTAAATGCATGGAAAATGGACTTTTTCATGAAAACACGTCCTCGCGATGATTTCTACCTGTTTCCCATTTCAGTGTGTTTATAAAGGATGCTGCAAAACATTTTTGATGGCAAATGCAGGCATTTCAAGGTGAAATTTCATCAGAATTCAGTTTTTCAAATCATTTTAGATTCTCATGTTAAAAATTTGGTTGATTTTAAGCCCTTATTTCATGACACATTCGACATTTCACAAGCACAGTCCTTCAGTTTATTTGGAAATAGCTGAAGGTTGCGAAAAAGAACAATTGATCGTTGCACAACATCGCTTGCAACGGTGCGCATCAAGATATGAAGACACACTTGATACAAAGGGGGGAGTCTTTGTTGGTGTGTCTCCACATCTTTACCCTGACTAACGTTAGTCAGCATCAAGATGTGAAGACACATTTGATACAAAGAGGGGAGTCTTTGTTAATGTGACTTCACAACTTGACCCTGACTAACGTTAGTCAGGGTCAACATGTGAAGACACATTCGAAAACTCGATACACAGCTGCTATATTTGTTTGTTTGAACATTCAAAAATGAATTTGGGTTGAAAGTTGAATTCAGCTTTAAAGTTGAGTTGAAAATTGAGTCCAGTTCCAAGTTAAAAACGTCAGGGATAACAAAGCGAGGAGGTACGAAACGTTTGATGAGCTTTTATCTCATTAGCATATTAGTAGACTGCGAAAAGAGATAAGAATCTATGCAAATGAGCGCTACTTATTCTAGATATTCATATTTAAACTAGGTTAGGTTATGAGATTGGTTATGAAAATACTTGTTTATAAATCAGGTGGCGTGTCTTCCCATATTGATGCCAACTAATGTTAGTTAGGGTCAAGATGTGGAGACACATTTGATACAAAGGGGGGAGTCTTGCTAGTGTGTCTCCACATCTTGATCCTAACTAACGTTAGTTAGCATCAAGATGTGAAGACACACCGATACAAAGAGGGGGGTCTTGGTACTGTGTCTTCATATCTTGATGCTAACCGCTTGCAACACTCGAGGTCATCTCTCAAGATAGTCAAGAATCTTAATGTTTTCGTTCATTTTCTATTCGACGCTTGCTTCAGCAACAGCTTTTTGCTATAAAATCTCCCACTTCAACAGGAGTTTCTGTACCTATTCTATTATTTCAAGAATTTTTTTAAAAAATGGCAATTCAATTATTTCTTGCAGTGACAATTATCATCACTGCTTTCGGCCAGACCTCAGCGAAGCCCCGGATAAACGAGACCACAAACTTAGGTAAAAAATGTTAGCATTTATTTTGTAAAGGTGGTCCAACTGTTTTTTAATCAAATATTCATTATAACTTTTATAGGAAATATAATCCGAGGAGGACCGATCTGCCGTGCTTTAGGTCTCCCCTGCTCTAATACAGTAGTTGACGAAAACCTTGGAGTTGCAGTTCAGAATCCTGCTCACGGTGCCGTTGATCTTCCTGAAGGTAAATGTTGTCTTAAGTTTTGACCTAGGTGTATGCAAACTGTTGATAACCTGTTTAAATTCTATTTTTGCTTAAGTTCCAGGCAATAAAAGGATCCGAAGGTCTCCCACCGTCCCAACCTTCACGAAATATGAGCTATTTAAGATGACGAATGACACGCTTGTGGCTTCCACTGTAGCCAATGCCCTTCAGAGGCAGTATTTATTATAGAATATCGCTTCTTTTTTATTGCCGTCGATCAAAGATTGCAATAATAATAAACAAATAAAAAAACATTGTATTTTCGTCTCTGTTGCCGAATAAAAGCAAACTATTCAGTTATTAAAATGTTTACTTTTTTATAATATTTGTATCACTACGACCGGCTATTTGTATATCTCAGCACTGGAAGATAGGGAGACACGGAGAGAGACAGAGGAAAAGAAGATTTTCGCAATACAATCTCCTTGCAACTGGGAGACCAGTTCAGACATAATGTAAAACTTGCTTTCTCCATCCAGCTACACAAAACCCTTTGTAGAAAGTAACTTGCAAAAATGCATGAAAAAAGTGATACGAAGGGTGCTCATAAAATTTCCACCCATTTTTGAAAGCCATCATCCTTCACCCCAATTCTCAGTATTTCCCTAGTTCCTCGAATTGTAGCAAGTCACCGATTTTTTAAAATACTTTTTAGTATCCTTTTTCCATACATGAATTTAGTTTATATTTTGATCGTCAATCTAAATTGTGCACTGATGAAGAATTGTTCCTCTGTGTAAAGAAAGATTATATTTTGGTGAACGTAACCATTTTGTTAATACAATGAAATACTAGCGATTCAAAAGTGGCCGGACAACACCAACATTTTTTCCTACTTCAGAAAGAATACAGAGGTTTTTGCATGTGTGTTATTATCCACAAAGACGGGCTATTTTGAGCTACGCTTTGAAGACAAGGAGAGACAGAGAGAAAAGCAACGGAGGATTTTGACTTGGTACACCATCCAAGCCAAAATTTCGCCTGCACTAGGCCCCCATGTATGATTCTCAGCTGTCTACCTTGCAACACTTTGTCTGAGAAAGCTTGCAAATACAACAACGCAGCGTGTGAGCGTCATCCATGCAAATACGCAAAATACATGTGTGGAATGAACGTTATATAGCCAGCAATCGAGAAGTGAATGAAACAATGAAAAGTTGAGTTCTTATTGATGCAGATATGCAGTTTTTAAAATTTCAGTGATAATCTTATTATTATGCAGATTTTACAGAGAATGTTTATCAGAAATAGTATTTGATCGTTCACTGTACTAAGGTACTTTCTGGAAAATAGTAATCTGCATAAGAAAACAATACGAACACGGTGTTAGATGCTCTGAAGAATTAGTTTCACCCGTTGAAGTATGAATTGAAATGAATGTAGTGAATTACCTAACTGTTTTTAAATTATTTTTAGTCATTTGTTTTTATTTCCGAAAATAACATAACTGGAACCAATGATAAATGTCATAAACCATACAAATAAAGAATTTCGTATAATATACTATAATGTGCCAAAAACACTCAACCTAATTGTGCAAGTCCAAATGTATCAAATGAACACCAAAACAATAAAACTTATTTTATCAGGAAAACGGGGCACATTCCACCAAAAACGGAGTAGCTCCTTCGTCACCAAAAGCGTGGAAAATTACTTTTTTCAGTTTTTTACAAATATCCGAATACCGATTTTTCTTCAGATGTTTCCTAGCAATTCGCTTAGCATTTTCTTCGTCGTACTCTCCGGAAACAAAGAAGCAAAAAAACTTAAGCTGTTCCAACTGGGGAAACATGGCAAGCAAGAGCTTTACACTTTTCACTGAACTTTTAAACGTTGGATAATTCACTGAAAATGTTCTCAACATTGACAAGTTCTGAGCCGGCAGATTCCCCTCAAGCACAAGCGAGGTGGAGAGTTCCATTTCGAAATCGAGATGAAGTTCTTTCAAAGAACCTCCAACCGTGAGGAGAAACTGTTTTAGTCGTTCAAAATGCGTCGCATTTCTCCCTGCACGGCACCGCAATGACAACGATTGAAGGTTAGGGAGCTGTAGCTCACTTTGAAGAAATGAAGGGAGGGGCTCGTCAACTTTCAACCATCGCAAATTGGGAAAGTTTTGCTCACCTCCACCCCATTTAAAACCTAAACCTAATTCAATCAAAACCAGTTGCTTTTTGAATGGTTCCATAATCCAATTGTGGAGTTTCAAATCATTCCATTCCCAAATGCGCAGATAGGCAAGGTTTCTAAGCTCCGGAAGTGATATAGAATTCATTTCTTCATTTGAGATGAGGATCTTGACGTTTTGAAACGTAAGTGCCTCAACGTTTGGCGTGTTCGTGAGAATCCTCTGCAAGGCTCTTCCGGGAATGGAGTAAAGATTTGAGAACGTGATGGACTTGAGTTGAGAACCGACCTTTTTTGGAAGAAATTCGGAAAGTATTGGGAATTTGTTCCCGTAATTCTCACCCCACCCCGTGAAACAAATGGAGTTGGTGAGGTTCTGAAATTTCCCATTAAAAACGAAAGGGGGACAGTTAAACCGGAGCACTTTCCCCTCCACTATTATTTGCACACGGGGAAGGCAGTAAGGATTTGACACTGTCCACCAGTCAGGACGCCACTGCTTGAAAACAGAAGAGCTTTCCTTCTTGAGAAAGATCTCCATCCCATTTCTCCAATGATGGTTTACTGCTCCAGCATTCAGAATGGACAGCTTTTCTTTTTGGACAGATGTGTTCAGGAACATCTTGACCAAATTTTCGTTGATTTTCAAGAACTCAAAAATCATCACGAGCATCTACAAAAAAATTAATTTGTCGGTTTGTTATTACATTCCAAACTCGTTTCTTGAGAAATAATTTAATATTATGCATAAGTGGTCCTCACCTCAAGGGGAAGTTGCCTGTTAGCATCATCCTGCTTCCGTTTTTCACTCCTCGTTAACATTTCCAAGTCTTGGATTTAACAAAAAATTATCAATTGACAGAAAAAATCCAAACATGCGTTTTACATGCAGAGTAAAATGAGTCAAAACAACCACGAGTGTTGATTAGCTGCAGAATGAGACGAAAACTTTATTTTTCTGGAAATGCAATGCAGCTCTAACGAAGAGTATTTCTGCTTGTAAGGGTCACTGGCTGTAGATTTCATTCATATGAAAACAAGGCTGTTGAGGCAATAAAAATTGTCAATGATTTTTAAGCTTTTCTTCCATCTCCAACATATTATAGGTTGCATTATTGAAGAAACAAACGCTCATCATTGTGAAAGGCATTTCTTATTACGTTTTATTTGTTCCGACTTCCATTTCCATATGTTGAGTGGACGTATTAGGTTTATCAAACAACATCGTGCAGTTTACCCTTTTCTACTTAGTTTTGGAAAGGCAAGAACTGTAGATTCCGATGCTGACCATTCTGTCATGCTTCCAAACAACGATTTCATTCATGAAAAGGGTAAGAATGAGTTCAAGCCCATACTTTGCAGTACGATCAAGGAAGTTATATGAACGGGTTTCAAGTAACAAAACCTTTTCAGTTTAATTTCAAGAAGTAAATGCAAAGTATGGGCTGTCGGCATCCCCACAACAATAGAAGGGTCGTCGCCTGCAGTCTGGCTCAGTGGCTGTCGAGGTGCATATTCTGGACCAAATGGATTAAAAGTGTGGCATGCACAATGACAGCCTTGGTGTGTGTCTTTTCGATAATAAAATGCGGTGTTACTTCTACACTTATACTCAAAAATGCCTTTTATTTTTATGAATGAACCATTGACGAAGCAAAACAAGCCTGCTGCAGCCTTTCACTTCGGTGTTAAACAACTTGCATATAAATAATACCCAGTTTGATTTTTGTAAAATCAAAACACTGCGGGTAACTTCACCAAACACGATTTAAACAGAGGTTTACACAAGCCATTTTTGTCCACGAACAAACAAGTTCAAACTTATGGTTGGAAAGAGGGTTTTGCGAGAGAAACAAAAAGATCATACAAATGAACAAATATTATCATTGACTCAAACGGATGCAATAAATGAGGGATAATAAAGGCCTTTTTGAAACCAACATAATTGAGTAGTTTTCTGATCAAAACATGTCAAAATAACACCAGATTGTATTCTTAGGAATAAGTTGACGATTTTTTGTATAATATGATGTCGCGCAATTATTTGATTGATTTCTCCAAATTGCACCCTTTATCCGGACGCTGAATAAACAGTTCTGCGGGTCTCGGGAAACGGAAAATCAGACTAACTCAGAAATAGGCTTCAAGTTTGACACGGACAATTGAGTGCTAGTTCCTTAAAACTAATAAATTGTCTCGAGACTATGCAACACATAATGCTGATAATTCCCTGAAATTGGGAAAACTGCCAACGTGTGGTGATCAACGAAGCTGTTATTGAAATTTCCCAAAATGATCTCACATTCATTGGACTACTAGAAGGTAAAACTTCAAAACTGTAAAAAAAACAACAAAGTTCTCTAAACATTCGCTTCCACTAACGGATATCATTATCTAAATGCAGTACAAAGCTTTCTCTGCGTGGCAATGCCTGTTAACTGCAGGTGACAGTAGAGATTAACACAGCGAGCGCAAAATACTCAAAGCAACTCATGATGATGAAGTTTTCGTTGTATCTGCTCCCAAAAATCTAAGCACTATTGAAGTAGAATGATGTGCATTTAAATGCTTTATGGAATTTTTCATGGAGGAGTACTAGTCACGGTACATAAGTTTTAATTTTAGGGGGCTCTTCTGTTGTGTGTAATAGACTATGATCATGTCGCTTTAATAAAAATCGCAATTCAATTATTGACAAAATGTATTACAACATAACGTTTGTGCTTTCAGATGGAGATATGGAGGTACTGCTAAGTTTTATGACAGTATTACATGCTTCTTCTTCTGATTCATTTCTATTTGTTTATGGTTCTTGTCGTATTGTCATAAAAGCATAAGTCCAAGCGGATAAAATGCCACATGAAGAGAGTAGAACAACAAAGTCATGGTAAGTACACAAACTCTTTACTTGTGGGGCTAGGCATTCAAGCTACGACAGCTTCACAATGGTAATTCTCCTTTCAAAGTATATCAATGAATGCATATGATATCTATTTTATGTCAATGCCTGCTCTGCCACGCTCTTCGTGCTGTTTCGTCACGTAAATGAGTTTACAGGGCCCAATTTCTCTGACCGGAGGAAACTCCAATTATCATGGACAGTTGGAGTTGCATACAATGCAGGCTATCTTTGGACACAGTTTCCCATTTATTACCCACGAGCGGCTAACTGTTGCTCAAGTCCGAAAAAGGAAATTGTACCGGGACGGTTTGGGAACTTTTTGCAATTTTAAAACAATTGGTTTTCCAGTATTGCTCCATTTCCTTTTCTTCCCATGCGTATTTTCGGCTAGAAAGGTAGAGCCCAGGCAGGTGTAAAAGTGGCTCAAACCCGATAAAATGACATGTTGGCCAAGGGACTACGGAAGTTGAGTGGTGGACTTGGAAGGCTCATCATCTCATAACTTACTTTTAAATGCTTTTTAATCGTCCCTAAATTTGGAAGGAATGGAACCAGAGTTGGATTCTGCGTTGTGGATTCTGCAAATGATTGCATTGGATTTCTATTCCATGCGGCTGTGTGACGTCTTTTCATCCACTTCGCAAGTCTCATCAACCTTAAGTCGGATTTGCATGGAAGTAACTCTCAACGAAGTTCCTCAAGATCTGAGAAATTTGATAACTTATCACTTGATTCTTTGCGTTAATTTATTGATAAGTTCTATTCTAAACAGTACGGAAAGCTCTCATTTTTAAGCTGAATGAAAGAAACAGATGGAAATATTTTGGGTAAATAAGCCTTTGTTTTTTTCTAACAGATATCCAAGTTCGGAATGGAGCCAGGAGGAACTCCATTTTCTCGATGGAATCAATATCAAATGTTGTCTGTTTCCTCTTTCAAATCGGAGGTGTTTGGCTGCTGATTGATTTTTATCAAACCATTTCAGCTTGGAATTTGGGAGCTATCCCTGTATTTCAATGGAGCTGGAATTTAGGCTTCTCTGTATTGTACCCCGTGTATTTTTTTCTCAGCTTGCTAATTTGTATTAGCTGGTTGCTTATGTTGTCTTTGAAATGAGCGACCTTCCCAAATTACATGCCTGACTGAACAGAGAATTTTTGACTCGAATAAAAATTGTTTGGAATGAGTTATAGTACCATTCGGTTCAGAACGTAGAATGCAATAGTGTCACTAAATAGATAAATGTTCAAAAAAATTGCATCGATCACCAAACAAAGGTAGTGCAAACAGGTTGGTGGAGAGTGTAGAGAAGCCATGGGCATAAAAGCTACTATGGCTTCACAATTGTAATGCTTATAATGCATGAAATCTTTGAACGTGGCGTTGATGTTCATTGATGTACACCTATAAAAAGAATAAAACGATATAACAAAAGCGTCGTAAGGCAAGCACTCTGCCCTGTTCTCGCTCTTTTCGCAGATTCATGGACGCTGTGGTCAGTGAAGACAAATCCATTTTAAGGGCTACTTGAGTGGATTCTATTTACCAATCAACTATCAACCGATTTATACGGCCGGAACAAAGTGCGACGGTCACGGAAATAGATTTACTACAACAGTAAAATAGCAGTAGGCCATTTTCAAGAAATGAAATTGTATTGGTGGGCTTGCTTAAGTAACTATTTGATCATAAAAACCATAAATAGTTTCAAGAACGAAAAATTTTCTCCCGTTAACATCAAAACCAGCGAAAATTGTCCAATTCTCACATTGCCCTAAATGCTGCTGGAGCAAGTTTGGAGAAAATTGGATGGAATGAGGATTTCTCAAATGATTTTTGCTTTTTAAAAACCGCAAGAGTCGCAATTAAAGTCAGTGAAAGCGAGTGAAATCAAAATGATAATGTTTGGACTTTAAATATGCATCTTAGTTACTTCAAAACTTCACAGATAAACAAATAGATTTTCCAACTATTTGGCATAATATGCACTTAAAACTCGCTACCTGGAAAAGGTTCGGATATTCTGGGAGCACAAAAGACGGGTTCAGGTATGCTTGTGGAATGTAAAGTGTATTAAAAATAATTGCTCATTTGCAAATAATTTTCAGCAACTCTTTGGTCATCAAACGGAGTGTTCAGGGTTCCAGTGTTGTCACTCTCAAGAACTCTGAATTGCGAAGTTTAAAAAAAGGAACAACAATAATAAAATTTCACTGCAACTCATTTTCAAACATTTATTTCCAAATTGAATCAAGTAAAAACATCACAAAAACAAACTTTAAAACTTATATTGGTAAATACTAAATTATGATATGAAAATAAAATGCAAACGATGGAAAATCTGTTAAAAAACTCATACTGCCTTTAAAGGATCATACGAACTAATTATTTTGTAAGTTTGTGCATTACTTTTACAACTGACGCCTCACAAGGACGAAAGGGCACATATTCCAAAAAACGAATTTGTTTTAATGTCGGGCAGAAACTCCAAAGCTCGTTCTGCTCTACATAAGCCTCTGCGTCTTCGACTGTGAAAACGAGTTCCCGGAAAGGCCTGCACACCACGTCTAATTCCTCCAACTTGGGAAGAAAGGGGAGAAAATGTTTTTTGGCGGTTTCTACTGCAGAATCTTCCCTCCCAGAGAAGTTAAATTCATGGAATGCAAGCTTAGTGACTTTTGGGAAATTGGCATGTCCATGAATTTCTTGCTCCTCTTCTTCATGCCCAAAGTCTTCGCCCAACTCCGCAATCGTGAGTTCTGTGAGGGAGTGCCGAAACCGAGAGACGAAATTGCAAATGTTTTTCTCAGGTATTTCTGCAGAGGGGTAGAGTATGGATAGCCTCTCCAGATGCATTGGAATGGGGGTTCCGCAGTCTGAAAAAAACCTGTTCGCAGCCTGGTCAACTTTCAGCGTCTTCAATTTTTGAAATGGGGCTCCCACCCCCTCCCTTTGAGGATAGTTTTCTAGTGAATGGAAGAATGAACTTACTCCTGCTTTCAAGATGAGTAAGTTGATGGCTGAGATTCGACACAAGCCAGCGGAACATGTAGAAGGCGTAGTCACATTCAAAATGAATGAGTTTTGGAAGATGTGGAAATGGCACTTGAACAACACCATCTTCGTCTGGATAAACTCTAGTTACATCCCCTCGAATTCGGAGTGCCTCCAAGTTGGGACAATGGCCCAGTAATTCGCTCAGTTCATGGAGACTCATGAAAGCAGCATCGGCAGAGCGTTTATTAATTGAGAGGGAAGTGATGAAGCTCCCGTGGGTGGAAAGAAGTCCGTAGAGGTTAAATGCCCAATCTTCTTCTGCTGCCACGCCGCTATCTCCTAGATCAATAAGATGGAGGCTCGAACTTATCACAGGATTCACGTTGGGCTGCAACTCTCCAACAACAAATGGCCCGACATTTGTTTGTAGCATCCGCACCTCCGCAGGAATGGGTGACGCTTCTCGCCACTCAGGATATTGGTAGCGATTCCACTGAATAAACTCAGAGTGAATGCGATTTGCAAAGAGTCTCGTGGATTTGTCCTTCAACTCTCGTTTCACAAGTCGCCAACTCAACAAATCCTTTTTAGAATCCACATGATTTAAAATAGTGAAGAGCACCTGTAACAAAATAAAATAAAACAAAAAATTAGATTTAGAATCTGTGAATGAGATTTCAATGTAGAAGAATCGTCGTAACCAGCTGAAATATAATTATAGTAACTACCTGAGGAGGGAATGGCGGTAAATCTGGACGGTAGTTGGGCTCCATTACGTCCATTTGAAGGGCAGGCTTCTCTAAATATTTTTGCCGAGCTCACGAAAACTGTGGAGATGGTGAGGATGCTATAGACAGAATTAGATAAGTGTTGTTTCCTCAGCTGAATTGGGTAGAAAAGTATAAATTTTTATAGAAAATTGATTTTAAATTCACCAAACATGTGTTCTACATGCAGAGTAAAATGGTTCAAAACAACCACGAGTGTTGATCAGATGCAGAATGAGATGAAAGTTTTATTTTTCTGGAATCTCAACGCAGCTCTAATGAAGAGATTCCTCTCCCTAAAAGGGTCACCGGCTGGGATTTCATTAATATGAAGGCTGTTGAGTTGAGGCAATAAGTATGGTCAATGATTTTTAAGTTTTTCTTCACTCTCCAACATATTATAGGCAATGATGATTGTGATTGTGAAAGGCAATTTTTATTACATTAAATTTGTTCCGACTTCCATTTTCATTTCCATCTGTTGAGTGGACGCACTAGGTTTATCAAAGAACATCGTGCATTTTACCCTTTTTCTACTTAGTTTTGAAAAGGCAAGAATTGTAGGTTCCGATATTGACCATTCTCTCATGCCTCCAAACAATGATTTCATTCATAAAAATATAAAGATGGGATCAAGCCCACACTTTTACGTACGATCAAGGAAATCATATGGTCATGATGAAAGGGTTTCAAGTAACAAACCCTTTTCAGTTTACTCTCAAGAAGCATATTATGCAGGCATCCCCTCAACCAAAGAAAGGTCGTAGCCTGCAGTCTGGTTCAGTGGCTGTTGGGGTGCATATTCTTGACCAAATGGATTAAAAGTGTGGCATAAACAATGACAGCCTTGGTGTGTGTCTCCGCAATAATACAATGTGGGTGGGTGTTACTTCTATCCTTATACTCAGCAATACCTTTTATTTTTATGAATGAACCGTTGACGAAGCAAAACAACTCTGCTGTAGCCTTTCACTTCTGTGTTAAACAACTTGCATATAAATATTACCTAATTTGATTATTGTAAAATCAAAACATTGTGGGCAACGGGTTTGAAACAATCATATGTTTTACCATGTACAATTACATATAGGCAGGTTTGCCCAAACCATTTTCGCCCATGAGCAAACGAACTCAAACTCCTGGTCGGGTTTGAGTAGAGGGTTTAGCGAGAGAAACAAAAATATTTACATATATAAAAATATTATCATTCACTCAAACTGATGCAATAAATGAACGAAAATGAATTCCTTTTTGAAAACTACATAACTGAGTAGTTTTCTCTTCAAAACACGTCAAAACAAGACCAAATAGTATACTTAGGAACAGATTGACGGTTGTTATATAATATAATATCGCGCAATGAATCGATTGCTTTCTCCAAATTAAACCCATATTCGGAAGCTGAATAGACATTTGTGCTGGTTTCGGGAAACGGAAAATCAGACTACTTTAAAATGAGTTCGATACGGACAATCGAGTGCTTTTTTCTTAAAATTAATAAATAGCTTCCAAACTACACATGACATACGTAAGGTTGATAATTCAAATTGCCCCTGAAACTGGTAAAATTGCCAATTGGATATCATATCTTAAATGCAGTACAAATTGAAGTAGAATAATAAACATTTAAATACTTTATAGAATGTTAAGGATGAGGTCTGTTAATTTATAGGAGTTATTAAATTGACTAATTGCAACAACACAACGTTTGTGCATACAGGTAAATTTTACAGATTATTAATTACAGAAATAAATTTGGCAGAACTGGTAAATTTTACATTCTTGAGATTCGGTTCTATTTACTTATGGTTCTTGTCGTATCATTACAACCGCCTCAGGTTTCATGCATGCATAAACCAAACCGACAAAATGCTCCATGAAGAGAGTAGAACAACAAAGTTTGGGAAGCGGAAAATCTCTGGACTTGTGGGACTAGGCATGCTAGCTACTATTGCTTCACAAAGGTAACTCTCCTTTCAAAACATATCAATCAATGCATATGATATCTGTAATATGACAAAGTCGGCTCTTCCACGCTCCTCGTTTCGTCGTTTCCTCATGCAAACTATTTAACAGGACCCGACCGGAAGAAACCCGAATTAGCATGGACAATTCGAGTTGCATACAATGCAGGCTATCTTCGGACACAGTTTCCCATTTCCATTCACTACCCAAGAGTGGCTACCAGTAGCGAAGTCCGAGAAAGGAAATTGTTCCGAGATGATGTGCGAATAATTAGCATATTCTGAGAACTTTTTGCAATTTCAAATTAATGGTTTTGTGGTATTGCTACATTTCCTTCTTTTCCCACACGTTTTTCCTATTTCGTCTCGGCTAGGAAAGTAGAGCCCAGGCAGGTGAAAAAGTGGCTCAAACCCGATAAAATGACAAGTTGACCAATGGACTACGGGATTTGAGTGGACGACTTGGAAGGCTCATCATCTCATAACTTACTTTTAAATGCTTTTTAATCGTCCCTAAATTTGGAAGGAATGGAACCAGAGTTGGATTCTGCGTTGTGGATTCTGCAAATGATTGCATTGGATTTCTATTCCATGCGGCTGTGTGACGTCTTTTCATCCACTTCGCAAGTCTCATCAACCTTAAGTCGGATTTGCATGGAAGTAACTCTCAACGAAGTTCCTCAAGATCTGAGAAATTTGATAACTTATCACTTGATTCTTTGCGTTAATTTATTGATACGTTCTATTCTAAACGGTACTGAAAGCTGTCATTTTTAAACTGAACGAAAGAAAAAGATCGAAATATTTTGGGTGAATAATTTGGTTTGTCTTACAGACATCCAAGTTCGGAATGGAGCCAGGAGGAATTCCATTTTCTCGAAAAGTCAATCTCTCATTTTGTTTGTTTCCTCTTTCAAATCGGAGGTGTTTGGCTGCTGATTGATTTTTTTCAAACCATTTTGGCTTGGAATTTGGGATCTATTCATGTCGTTGATTGGAGCTGGACTATGGGCTGCTCTGTGCTCTACCCTGTGTATTTTTTTCTCAGCTTGCTAATTTGTATTAGCTGGTTGCTCATGCTGTCTTTGAAATGAGATACATTCCAAAATTACATGGCTGACTGAACAGAGAATTTTTGACTTCAATGAAAATTGTTTGGATTGAGTTGTAGTACCGTACGGTTTAGAACGTGGGATGCCGAATAAAGTTATTCGGTAGTGCAAACAGGCTGGTTGGAGAGTGTAGAGAATTCTAGATGCTTCTCATGCAAGCTACTATAGATTCACAAGGGTAGTGCATATAAATGCATCAAATCTTTGAACGTGACGTCGATGAATGTACATCTATAAAAAAAGTATAATGCGATATAACAAAGCGTCGTAAGGCTAGCACTTTTCTGGCTATTTTCACAGGCTTATGAACATTATGACCAAGGGAAACACATCCATTTTGTATTCAATTTCCACCCAATTTCTGCAGCAACAAAGTACTAATGTCACGGAGATTGATTTACCACAACAGTAAAATTAGCTGTAGGTTATTTTCGAGAAAGGAAATTATCTCCGAATGATGTGAAAGAGCTAGTGCAAATCTACTCAAGTTATTCCATGGTTCAAAATTGGAAAAAAGGGAAAGTGACGGGAGGAATATGGGAGTTGTCATTCAGATGTGAAAGTCTCCACATCACTCCAACTTTGTTAAACTTACCCAAACAAACGAATTTCTTCTTCGTTAACATTTTAACGCGGACACATAATGTTTCGTGCTTTATTCGGTGTTATTCTTCTGCAAAATTAGTTAACCTCGCTGCAAAAAACAATGATTCACCTGGATTTATTTGCTTTGATGTTTTTGCTGTATCTCCTCCATTTCACCAGCTTCTAATGGGAGTGGAGTTACTTCCAAGCAAGTAAATGCTAGTACCCTTTTGAACAACCTCAAATGTATTATTTAATGCTAACATTTAACTTTATTTTTCCTTCGAACAAGAACTAACTGGCAAAAATGTAGTGCAAGATTTGAGCCTTGTGATGTTGTGTCACCTTATTTTATGCCTGCACGGAATCTGGTTTCCTCCAGGGTGCCAATCTAGGATTATAGTAATCTCCACACAGATTTGTTCTTTAGTGAAAGTAGCCTGAAGTTAAATCATTTAATATATGTGTTCATCCGTGCAAAATATCTGCATACCAAATAAATTGGAAAGCTGCTTTAAACAACCACTTGAACTGTTGTGAGTAATAAATTTAATGAGACTTGTTATAACTTGCGAATTTCTTGTTGATTATCACGATGCCCCTGTCCTTCTTATAATAACAGAAAGATTTTTGAAGGTGCTTATTTCAGCCTGAAGACTTGTCCTGTTAGGAAGGGAACTGGGAAGTTGCCCATTCCCATCGTCGCATTCCCATCAACTGCAACGCTTGTGAGGAAACCCCAAACAAGATTGAAATGAAATGGACTGAAATGAACTTCAGTATTTACGATAAACTGGTTTTATTTTTTTTTAATTCTAGTTTATTTATTTTAAAAATTAAATTTACGATTAGATTTGATTAGCATTTATTACTGCACACTACTACTAGTATCATACTACATTTACATTGTTATTATTGAATAAACATATACATGACGAAAATAAAAACGATGGAAAAGTCACACTTTTTATGCATTCATAATTACAACTTTAATATCATGGCACTTTCTGACGCTGAGCTCACGCTGCGCAGATAAGCTTGTGCTTTAAAAGTTTCCAATCCAACTTTTGACACTCTTTGGAGCGATACCAGGCTTTCTTACACTTTGAGCATTTTTGTGCAGCATTCTTCTCCCCACAAAAGCGACACATTTTCTCCCCCCTTGAAAGGTAAACGAGGCATCTCGGATCATCAATTCTTAAAGCATTTGCGCCATCCAGACTTCCAATTCTCATGTACGGATTCATAATTCCGATTGTGGAGCCGTGTGCCAAATTCCTCCCTGCTTCCTTGTTTTGTTCAACGTTATAAATGTATAGCCGAGTCACGTCTCCATTCTCATCTTCCGCAACCAGTGGTATTGACGGCAAATATGGTAATCCTAAAAATGAATCTTCAATTATTGTGAGGTCGATCACACAATTCTCAAAAATCTCATCGCAAGTGGGGTTCATTTGCTTCAACGTGATTGGTTTGAGTCGAGTCATTCGTTTGGGAGACGTTTGGGTAAGTTTGGGCTCCTGTGTATTGGGTTCCAACGAAATATCTGGTTTTCTCATCATCTTCTTAACCTCTACGGCTTTTTTTCGATGCTGAATTATCAACTGTGTCCTCATTGGGCTAGCTAAATATTGTTTTCTCTCAAGAATCCCTTTCGGGGCACTTGGAAACAGGGAGTTGGAATTCTCACAATTGTCATCCCTCGCATCCTGCGTGACTAGGGAAAGAAAAGTTTCAACCGTTTGTTGAAAGTCAGACTTGACATATGGTAAATAGCAGGGGAGCATGTTCATTTCGGATTCCTTCCCCAAATTGTAGTAGCGCTCAACTTTCCTCATGCCGGAAACTTTGCCAACGACTGCATCGCCCATGTAAATGGCTGTAAGGCCATAAAAAGCGTAGGCTACATTTCGATTGTCTGAAGGAGCTTTGCTTAGAAAGTCGATGTATGCAGCAATTTTACTTTTGTGAGTTCTCTTAGTTTTTGTACACCTTCTCAGCTTCTCTGTATCAAGTTCGGAGAGCCGGTGAAGATGAACTGCTTTCCAGTAGAGGAGATCCATGTTGTCTGGATACTTTTCCAGTCCTTTCGTACAGCATTCCAGACCAGATTTCGAATCTCCAGTGAGCTCATACAGGCTCGACAGTAGGTTGAAGTAGTGCACGTTGTCTGGATACATTTTAAGACCTTGTTTGAGAATCTCAATCATCGATGATTGGTTTGACTTTTCTGCCAACTGTGAATTGTAACAAACGTAGCAGAATCGGATTTTCATATCATTTTCCCCATTTTCTCTACACTCGCTTTTGAAAAACTGCCCGACGAACGTTTTTAGCTTGGCTTTAACTGGGGGATTATACAAGTAACTCTTCACCACATGGAAGTCGGCAGTACAGCACTCGTAAAACAGATTCAAAGCCAAATTGTAGTTCCTATCATTATCACTTTCAATTTCACTTTCCATGATGAAATTGGACAATTCAACTGCGGTGGAAATGGATTTCCACACAGTTTGAGCTGTCTTTGACCCTTCCAGTGCCTTTTTCTCAATTATATCTAACTCTGACTTTGTTAATGAATTCAGCTTCCCTCCAAACCTGTCGTTGCAGTCTTTTTGTTCAAGATTTTTTAAAAACCTGTCGATTAGTGAGTCCTTAACAAAAAGCTTGCGTTGGAGACGCTCATAAAATGTCATTCCTTTGCTATCCAGCGCATGTTTCGCCTCATGCTCAACCACATCGCGTTCCAATCCTTTTAAATCTGAGAATTCACTCAATCTATCTTGCAGCAAGGAATTGAACTCCTCTTCACCAACTCCACTCAATCCAATGCTTCCCATTTGTTTTCCAGTGAAGAACATAGCACGAGCCGTTCCTGGCTCCAGATGTCTGATATAGTAGTGCATAAGTGATTCTGCAGCGTTAGGATCATTAAATTCTAATGCTTTGTTCCAGTACATCTCAGCCATTTTCTCATTCATTGGAACACCTTCTCCATCAGCATACATAAGGCCTAGATTTTGAGCAGACTTTCCACAACCATTCTCAACTGCTTTCTCGTACCACATCACTGCCTCCAAGTAGTCTTGCTCCACATAAATCCCATTTTGACACCAAAGTCCCAAAGCGTGTTGAGCCTGAGAAACGCTTGTCTTCATTGAGTTACTAGAAGCGCCCCCCGAAATTTTCATATTTGCAGCTTGCTGATAGAGTTTGTGGGCCGTTTTCAAATTCTGTGGAACGCCTTTGCCCCAAGCAAAACACATTCCCAAGTTATAAATTCCTTCGACATTGCCTACGTCTGCGGCTTTCTTATAATATCGAGCAGCTTCATCCTCATCTTGGGGAACTGACAACCCATGAAAGCATTTATGACCCTGAAAAACGTGAGCCTGGCCTTCGCACATTGCCCCTTGCGAGACTGTCGCCGCTCTTAGAATTTCCTCCTCTGTCAATTTCAACCCAGTTCTGTCTTCAAAACCTGCCACCATGTCACCCAGCGTCAAAGGAGCGTTGCGAGGGTCAACATTGTCACATGTCTGTCTTCTGCCTAACAAAACTTTGCAAGAGTCCAGCTCCCTCTTCACGTGTTTCTGGACTGGTGATAATGCAAGTGCTCTATTATAGTGTTGGATTGCCTGATCATAACAACGGTTCCATCGGTGGCACTGCCCGATTAGGTACTGAGCATTCCATGAGCTATCATTTAATTCCAGTGCCAAAGTAGCGTCTAACATGGCCTGCTTGACACATTTATCCCCATCATTTCCTTGTTGATTTCTTTTTAAATAGCAGGCCTGTTTCAGGTAACAATCCGCCCGTTTTTCATAAACTGCTCCTTCATGAACTGGAAGCAAACTAGGCATTGTTGTCGCCTCATCAAAACAAGCGATTGCGTTCTCAAACTCGTCAACTTCCAGGTGCTTATCTCCCTTTTCTAATAGTTGCTTGATGGCTTTCCGAGCAGCCTCTGATGACGTTATGCCAGCCTTTTCAATTATCTTCTCAATTTCTGATGACTCTACACGCAGTACTCCTAAAAGTTCACGGAAAGAATCCACTTTTGCATTGTATTCGTCTCGACTTAACTTTCCTAATGGACTATGTTTTTGTTTGTTTCTCAGTTTTGATAATTGTCTCACTGCGTCGTTATCTATTTCGTATAAATTCTGATCTCCGAAATTCCGTAGGACGACTGCGAGAAAGGACACATCCCACGCATCCAAACAACCCTTTCTGATCATTTCTTTTTGATCTTTATTGGCATTTTTATATACTTTTTTCCCTTCTTCACATTCCACAAAGATTTGACCTTGCTCCTCCGTGTGCTCCCAATCCTCTCCCGTTTTCTCTTTCCAGCGAGCTTCAAACAGTTTTCGAAGAATGTGACTTGAACTAAACACCATGTTCTCCACTTTGGTAAAATATTCCTCTGCTGAGAATGAGCCCATTTTGAAGAAGCTGTTTTATCTCCTTGACTCCTTCACTTCAAATGAATGTAACACACACAGGTTGCAATTGCAACACACACAACTTTACAATACTAGTTACAGTGTGAACAAATTAATAAAAACGTTGACGACTGATTGTGAGACTCGCTCCGACCGGTTTTGCTCTCACTTTCCCATCAACATCATCAACACCCAACGGCAACTTTTGCACGAGCAAGAGCGATCAGCTGATCGACATGCAGAAGAAAAGAGTAATAAACAAGTGCAAGAAATCTTCCGTTCAAGCGTCCTTCAGCCAATTTTTTAAAATCTTTTGAATTGAGTTGATGGTGCAAATTAGTCATGCAGTCCAATGTTTATTTCATGTGTTTGAAAACATCATATGGAGGAGATGAGGAGCACAATGGTCGCCTCTATTCAACATTTTGGAGATTCGCAAAGGATTATCTTGGAATCTCATCACCTTCAAGCGGTGTGTCAGAAGCTAAGTTACTTCCATTGTTGTTGAAAAGCAACAGTTTTTGTGATGATTGTGAAATCGTGGTTAGTTCCATTTGTCAGCTGTTCCAGGAACTGCTCCAGGTTTGGCTCCACCTTTTCCTCCAAGCTGGGGGAGTTGTCAAGTTGCTGGAGTGCTCGGAAAGTAGAGTTTCGTACAAACTGGGACGCCTCCTTACCAAATCATTAGCGGAACAATTGGGCTTCCAGGAAACTGGTGATGTGGATGTTATTCGGAGTTTGCTCAAGAAAAAATGTAAATTAACTTTTTATCATCGATTTCTTTAACATTTATGCACAGAGACATTATATAAACTTTATATTCATATTTTTGCTTAAGTTAACTGAAAAGGAATGAAACGCTGCCTCACTTTATCATTGGACGTGCAACTGATGTTATCAAGCTCGAGACTAGTCCTACCGATTGGTTGGAGGAGATGGATATTGATTTGAACGATGATGATAATGAGGATGAAGACACACTATTTGATAATCTTGAGACTCCGCCTACTCCAAAAGAAACGGTTGAAGATGAAGCTGTTCATTCTGATTCTTCTGAAGACATTCACAAAGACGTTAAGGTAACTTCCTTAAATCCGTTAATCACGTGTAGATTATTACTCCGCCCATAAGTAAACCCCTTCTTTGGTTGCAGGCGAAATCCTACTCATCCCAAATGGAATCTCTTTTCTGGTCATGAAAGAGAACTCAATGAAGGTGAAAATGGAACTGACGCAGAAGAGCCAATTCCAGAGATAAAAACTGAACCTTTGGAATTTGAAATGATAGAGGAAGTTCCATCAAACTCCAAATCCAACGGTGAAGAGCAGCGCAGGCTCCATTATTGTCCCACTCCCAACTGCCCCTGAAGCTACTTCAACAAAGGTGCTCTTCAAAGACATCTCTTGACCTGTGAGGAAATTGAAGAGGAATCTGTTAAACACTAGGGACAACGCTGCAGTGCCACGGAAGGCAAATTGACAAAAAAAAATTCTCACTAAAAACATTTTCTCCACATTTAAGTGAGTCATAGAATGAAAAATTCTGAATCGAATGGTGTGCTGGGTTTGTCTCTGTGACCTTCCTTCTTGGGGTGGCATCCCCTCAAAGTTGAAGGGAAAAAATTAGAAAATATTTTTTTTTTAAATCTTGTGTAAATAACTGACGCTTATAGTTTGTACAGAAAAGATCTGTACTAAAAGCTATACAAACCTACCAATACTGGGACAGTTTGGTCAAATGCTTTTTGAAAAATTGATGTTTTTTTGAAATTTGGTAATTATTTTTTTTAAACTCACCTATTCATTTTGGGGAGTATTTTAAAAACTTAGCATACGCTATTCATCATGCTCTTTCGAATAGTGGTAGTCCCATTTAGATAGCTTATCGGTAATCGGAGATATATGACTTTTTGACTTGGCAAAATTAGTGGCATAAAACGGCTATTAGGGATGTTCAAAACAGCCCACTAAAAGCTAAAGACTCTGAAAGTAGGTGGTTTATAAACAAAATGTAACGGTGCGTCTTGTTCGTTGTACAGTTTTCAATTTTTACTAAAGAAATACAGTACTTTCTGAGTCTTTAGCTTTTAGTGGGCTGTTTTGAACATCCCTAATAGCCGTTTTATGCTACTAATTTTGCCAAGTCAAAAAGTCATATATCTCCGATTACCGATAAGCTATCTAAATGGGACTACCACCATTCGAAAGAGCATGATGAATAGCGTATGCTAAGCTTTTAAAATACTCCCCAAAATGAATAGGTGAGTTTAAAAAAAATAATTGCCAAATTTAAAAAAACATCAATTTTTCAAAAAGCATTTGACCAAACTGTCCCAGTATTGGTAGGTTTGTATAGCTTTTAGTACAGATCTTTTCTGTACAAACTATAAGCGTCAGTTATTTACACAAGATTTAAAAAAAAAATATTTTCTAATTTTTTCCCTTCAACTTTGAGGGGATGCCACCCCAAGAAGGAAGGTCACAGAGACAAACCCAGCACACCATTCGATTCAGAATTTTTCATTCTATGACTCACTTAAATGTGGAGAAAATGTTTTTAGTGAGAATTTTTTTTGTCAATTTGCCTTCCGTGCGCAGTGGACGGATAAACCGATTATATCCTAACATGAATAAATGGTTATTAAAAGTTTACTAAAATAAGCTAAAAATTATTAATTTTTGCATAATTTCCTGATCAGACTGGTATTAAATTCATATCACATAAGTCATAAACTTCATGACTATGGTCTTCTCTCAAAACTCCCTGTGTAATTCGTTTTCACACATTTCTCTAACTTCCTTCAGCGGAACTTATCGTTCGACCTACTTTTCTGCAATTTTACTCCAGCGGCAAGAATGGCATTTGGGGCATTGTGAGAATTGGCTAATCTCAGTTGTTCGGAGTCTAATCTTCAGACTGCAGGCATCTGAGATTAGCCAATTCTCACAATGCCCCAATTTGTCGTTCTAAAGGGTGGAGTAAAACTACAGAAAAGTTACAAAATCATGCCGAAATGCACAAAACTGCTAAGTCACGTTGCACCAAAATGTTTTTCGGGTTGCGTTGTGCTTTTCTATGAAAAGATAATAAGAAAGTTTTAAGACAGACAAGTGATTGATTGCGCTTTCAGTAGGCTTTTACTTCAAAGAAACTGACGAAAAAAATATTTATTAAAATTGCAAAACCAAAAATTATAAAGGATATGAGCACTAGATAATTTTTTCGCGACTGAGTAACTGACTCAGACTTATCCCGATTTATCAGATTAATCTGATTCTCAACCGTTTCCAGCAGCGGATGACACTCGCCAAACTCAGTTTCCATCTTGGACTTCATAGTTGCAAGTAGCCGCAAGTTCCCTTCCGACCATTTCATTTCGCCCAAAATTTCTACTAAATTGACATGAATCTGTAAAGGGTTATCAGGATGGGGTAGCTTTCCTTCCTCTTTCAGAATATTCAGAATGTGAGTGTAAATTCCCAGGGCTGCTTCCAGCTGATTCATGCACAAAAGCATTTTTGCTACCATCTCTTGTGCTTCCAAAGTCTTCCAATCTTTCTTTCCTTTCATGTCAACCAGTTTGAAATGCCATGTTTGGTAGCAGGCGAGTGCCTCCTCGTAATTTTCCTCAGTGAGTTTGATGCGAGTCAGAAGTTGAATGGAACGTATAAAAATTTCTGCAAATCGATTTTCGGAGACATGTCTTGTGTGGTGGATCACAATACGCAAGATTTCTGTTGCGAAGTCTGTGTCCCCAATATTAGTAAGTAAATCCGCCACCATATACATTGTTACTGTCCAGTAGTAGTTCTTTCCCACCAGTTCCCGATTGCTTTGGTATGCTTCTTTCATGACGGAAACTGCGTCGTTGAGCTCCCTCTTGTTTGATCTTTGAAATAATTTAAACTCCTCCTTACTCATCCCGATCGGAGGTGCGGAGCTCCCTAACTTCCAATTGCAAGTTGCAACTTGTACGAAAGTTCCCAAAGTTGTAAAGTCATTGATTCCATAGAGCGCAATTTGTCTCTCAAGTATTTTGCGAGCGAGTTGCCACGCTTCTTGATAGCGTCCCCGGATTTCCAAACCTCTGACGACAAGGGTCTCAACGCCGAGCAGCTCTGACTCGGAAAAGGAGTTGTGTTTATTTTCCACAAATTTTTGATGAAGATTCTCTAACTTTTCCAGGTTCCACTCCTCGGTTTCCAGAGGCACATGATGTTCTAGTCTTATTAGATCTGCGTCGTCTGGTGGAACAATCTTGGCTAGAAGTTGTTCCAGCTCTTTTCCTACCTTCTTTGCTTCCTCAAATCTGCTGAACTGCGATAAAACATATACAATTCCCCAAGGAAGATGTTTAAATTTTATGCTCAGCTCTGAATTTAAAGCACAACTGAATTTATATGCTGAGAGTGCCTGGTAGGCTGAACCTTCATCAATAATATCTGATCTAAATCTCAAGTCAACAAGTTGCAATGTAGTTTTCAGCGCTTGCTCCTCTTCCTTATTCTTTTGTAACTGAATTCGGGTCACCTGCTGAACAAGTCGGTGAACGCTGATGGCTTTCGCCTCCCGTTGAACGTTTACCATCGAGTATTTTACAAGGAGGTGCACCGCGCTTAGGATGTCCTCTCCTTTGGAAAGCCTTTGAAAAATGCTCATTCGTATTTGGTCAGGTTGGAGAAAGGAAATGCAATTCAGTATTTCCATGGCACAGCGTCCTTTCTCTTCGTCAGAGGTTATTTGCTCGGTTGTTACTCTCCAGGTTGTGAGCGTGGTTTCTCTGTAACTGTTGAACCCAGCTGGAGGCACTTTAGAGTCTAGCAGCTTCTCACAATTCGCTTCAAATTTGTCGAGATATTCGCCGATGCTGAAACTACCAAGGAGCTGCCGTTGTTTGATGAAGGAAACAGCTTGGGAAAGAGCGAGAGGATACCGTTGCAATCTGTTCACTAATTTCAGCTCTTCATCATAATCATCATCATCATTTTGCATTTGCAAGCTTGTTTTCACAAAACGGATTGCATCTTGCTCAGTCATCTCGTCTAATTCCAAAACGTCAACGCTGAAACTCCACTCTCTATCTCTCGACGTTATCAAAATGTACGGTAAACTTGTGGAAGGTGGAAGACGAAAGGGCATAAAATTCCCTAGATGTTCTGTACTCTCCGCATTGTCAAAAACAAACAACCGGTTTTGCCCGTTGAAGAAGGTGTAGATTTGATCAACAAGGGATAAAATGTTGTAATCCTTCTTGTCCACGTTGTTCATGGTTAAATTCAGGTGATCGGAAGCCAGTCTCTTGAAAGATTCTACCAATGTCATTTCGTTCTCAGAGCTGATCCAGACAACATTTCCGTTGTAGAACTGTTCCCCGTATTTCTGAACGTATTTTCGAGCCAGTTCTGTTTTTCCTATCCCTCCGAGCCCAACAACCGAAGCCATTTGCGAAATTACAGCTCGCTTTCCTTCGGTTCCCTGCAGTTTCTCGTGAATGTCGCAAAGTTGAGGCTCTCTTCCTGTGAAATTTAAAACTGGTGGAATTACATCAAATCGAATGGGAACTTTGTCTTTTGGAGTTGCTCCAAATGTTCCCAAAGTGGTATCTTTTTCTGTTTCCCTAAATTTGCTCAAAATCTCCAGAGCTCCAGTCTGACAGTCTTCTTCGAGAGCGGTTTTCAAGTGGGTGTACGACCCTTTCTTAGTCAAAAGAAGCTCATACAGCTTTTCAGTTTTCCTCATCTCATTTGGAATGGACTTCTGCAAAACAAAACCCAGAAAATCATAAATAAACACGCCTCAAATTGCGGAATAAAAAATTATTTTAAATTCTTACCAGCTCTGCCACATCTCCATCCGAAAGCACCCCGTTTTGAATTAGAATTGACATGCAGGTTGTGTTGCAACAAGTCAATTTCACTAGTTCCCATAAATGAGCAGTTATGTGCCGTTTGTGGTACTCCTCCATAATAAGTTTCACAAGAGTATTTAACTGCACACTTTGAGAGAGGCAATACTGGCGTTTAATTTTGGGAATAAACCTGCAAACACAAGCAGAATATCAAGATTGACGCAATATCAGCTGTGAATGCACATTCATGTGTCATGTTGATATACAAAGAAAAGTTGACTCATCGTCATCATCATCGTCATCATGACTTGGTTCTGCTCTTCTTCTGCAAATCTGAGAAACAAGTTCTTTCGTGTGGGATGAGCAAGCTACAATTTTTGTTTGTCCATTCAATTATGAGAAAATTATGAAGTGAACAAGCATTCAAATGTGAAATTTATTTTATTTATTACATCTTTAGTTACATTATTAGTAAAAAGTATACTTAAATCTCAATTTTGATAGCTGTGACCTGGACACAATTTTTTGCCCTCTTGCCAAATATCCGAGTGAGTAAAAATCTTTTCTACTATTACGCTTTTATAACGCTATATAGGTATCATATTGCTGCTTTGATTACAGAACCTCGAGTTTGCCAAGCTGCCCAGAGACCTTGAGCGCCCTGCCATGCTAGATACTTTCCACTCCATAGACGTTCTTCGAAAGCAGTGCGGAATAATACAGCAACTCAGCGAGCTGGACATCATAAACATGTACATTTGCAATAGTTTATCAGTAAAAAGAATTGTATGAGTAAACAAAAAGGGTCTAATAAGTATTAATATTTATTGCCCAATTTTAGACGGAGTATATGTTATGAAGATTTTGACGTGCCACTCACGAAGGTTATCAACAGAATGTCTCTTCCGCTCACCTTCTTTGCCTATGAAGTTGGCACCGAGAAAAGAAATCCCCAAAACTTAGCCCGACAATTGGGAATTGCCCCGGAAACTTTGCAAACGCTCGTCGTCTTCAAGTTTCCACTCACTGCGCCATTTGGCGATTTTCCATTGTAAAAAATTTCTACTTTCTGGAACACATGCCGAACTTAAAAAGTGTCAGTTTTTCATGCAGTTTCTGGTTATTTATGGTTACTCCAATTCTGACCCTCCAAATCCTGAAATACTGGAGTGGTTATCCAAGGACAGGAAGCGTGAAAATTCCCTACATTTTATGTTCATAGTGGAATCGGTGGATATATTTGAAAACGCGGATTTTAGGCGAATGTCCCATCTGAATTTTTCCGAACATCAAGGAACTGATTTTTTGGAAATGACAAGAATTGCTGCACTGCATTCCATGTTAAACAGTTTTCTAGACTGATGCCCAATTTGAACTTCTAATTGGGTTTGATCGAAAGGGTTTCCCACTGTACCAAAATATTGGAAGCAACCTGAGTAACTGGACGTATTATCCGGATTTTAATCTACATTCATCATGATCATCTACTGCAATTTATCACTAGCGTTAATATGTGTTTTTAAATAGGTCACAATATAGTTACCGCAGGTGATGAAAATTAAGTTAGGAATGAAATGCATGAAAGAAATGTGTTGTAGATGGAAGAATAAGACTTATTCCAGCGCTTGGTCTATTCTTGTAGCTTCAAAGCTCCGGAGAATTTTCACGCTCACGTCAAACATCATCAACAAGTTTTTCGTGGCGTTGTAATATGTGATGTTTCTTGATGGAAGGGTGGAAACAAATCAGAACGTACAGTGCAACACGTATGGATGAGAAGCTTGTTGCTGAAACAAATTGAGAAACTCAGGTAACAGTGCCAAAAAGTAGATCCGCTATTGGTGAAAACGTGTCGGTCTCTGGCACCTGGACAGTTAAAAAACTACTCGTTTCGGAATCTATGAAAGTATGTAAATTTCAGTCTGGGTAATAAAGGTGCTCATGATAAAAACGTGTGAGTTTCTCATCTGTTCTGTATTTGTCACTTTTTTTAGTTTGTTATACATTTAGAATAAGTACGATTCGTGAACTATGAATGCATATGCATATTTTTTTGAGTATCAGTCAGAGTTTGAGAGGGGTTTACGACTGTTATTACCTTTTCCGTAATTTGGTATTTAAACAATATTTGACGGTTGATTTACCAACAATTTGAGCACCAAAACTGAAAGTAGGTTGATCAATATAATGTCGGTTGAGTTGAGTAAAATTTTATTGGAGCAGTAAAAATTGTTATAGCTAGTTATTCGTGCCTTGTAAATAAAATGCATGTTCGGACTGAACCACTAAATCCAGTAAGTCCAGCAAAGACTTACATTGTTCGTTTTAGTTAGGTCAGATAGGCACACGAAACAGTTCACAAATAATGTATTTTCATTACGTTTGCACGTATCGAGCTCTTGAGTTTTTTGTTATCGGTTCAACTGCAGCCTCCAGCTATGACGTCGACGACGATGCCTGTCATCATCATCACGAGTGCTGCCCCGCATCAGAGAGCAACTTCGGCTGACTGGGAAATCAGATTTAAATCCATTTGATTCGGTCATCAAACAATAACAAAAGCAAGCACAAAGGAATAGTTCTGGTCAGAAATTAAACTTTGATCTCGACAAAAATAATTACAATATAAGGCTAATTCTTCCAGCAATACTGTTGTTTCAGTCCATCTAGTTTTAGAATATTGCGTACTTATTCAACTGAGACTTTATTTTGCAGGTATTAGCAGAGATGGGTACCGAGCTAGTTCCAAAGTACCGAGGTAGAAAGATACAGGTATAAGGTAGTACCGGTACCGCTACCTACTACCTGAAGAAAAATTAAAACTACCTGATACCGCTACCTTCTACCTGAACTAAAATTCAGAACTACCGGGTACCGGTACCGGCTACCTGAAAGTAAGCGGAGGACTACCTTGTACCGGTATCTTTCTACCTTATAGAACTACCTGTTCCATCTCTGGGTATTAGTTGATTATGATAAGAGCAACACCCAGGTCCATGGAATAGTTACTGAAATGACTGATAACTTGGGTGAGTTGTTAAAGCAAGGAAAGGAAGATGATCTCAATTCGGAGCTAACAGTTCCTTTTATGACTGGGAACAACAAGATTTGGAACTGGCTTTGATAACCCTCATCCAAGAAACAGTAGCAAATGAAAAGAGAATGCTTCTCAAACTGAAAACACAGCATCTTGAAATGGGCATTGGAGAAGGCACCCATCATCGCTGAAAGAAGACTTAAAGGTGGTTCCAAAGCAGTTTTGGACGAGTTGATTGAGCTTCTCCTTTCTCATTGAGGATGTAGGTCAATGCCCACAATGTCCCTGGGTTACACAGCCTTTATCACAGTAGTAAACAGATATTCAATCGCTTTCCGAGGCACGAGCAATTTGCGAGCGTTAAAAAACATAATTGACGAAGGGAGTTCTTCTGTCGGGCTGTCGGAAAATTTGTGGGATACGGGGCTGGCTGGGAGCTGCCCGACTACTTAACTCCTTTCCGACTTTAGGAGTTCTTGGAGTGAGTGAAACTGTTGGTTTTGTTGCTTGTAAACTATAAGGCTTGCAAGCAAAATCTTCGGAAATTTTTTAATAAACGATCGAAATACTAGCCATGTTTATTCAGACATTGAAACGTATAACAAACATAACGGTGATTTCCATCGAAGCTGATGAATCATGTGGAAGCCAAATGATTTCGTATCTTTTCTGAACCCAGATTTACACAAGCTTTTTCCCAACAAATTCATTTCATTTGTCAACATTTCAGCAAGTAGGGCGAAACTTAAACAATACAGCAAATTGAAGAGATAATTGCTACTTGAAATAGAATGAGATAAGCTATGAGAATGCTGATGCTTGCTTTTGTACTTTATATTTCACTCCTCATACCATTCAGCTAACTTACTCATTCAAGAGTAGTTAGATCGCAAAATTGATATGAACTATCATAAACAGAAAACTTTCTCATCAACCAATGGGGGACAATTTTTCTGTATTCTTTTGGCATTAGGTACTTATTAGATCTGACGTCGGTGCCACTTCAACTCAAGTCCGTGTAACATTGAGTACTAGTTCCAAATGTGCTTTGTGTGCTCTCAACCAACTCATCATTATAAGTTTATCATGCGTAAAGCAAACTCTATGCTCACATCACACCATAACCAAAGTAGATTTATTCGTCGAGTACATAGGGTGACCTTCCGTCTCGTTGTGCTTGCATTTCCAATAACGGTCGCTTCCCTTGCTCAAAGTCAGTTGCTTTCCATTTGGCTGGTAAAAATACAAAGCGAGTAGCCACCGTTCTTTTCATCCCTTTTTTATCCAATCGCTCCCCTTCTTCCCATCCCATCCAATCTCCCATTCTGTCTCAAAGTTTGCATAGGGCACCCTAAAATCCCGGCAAACTCCTAAAACCCATTAATTTTAACTGCTCAAGCCATTAACGCTCTCCAAAAATCTCGTAAAACTCTACTCCATAAGGAAAGCATGGAAAAGGGGTTGTGAAAGAGCACGTGTCAGTGCACCCTCGTATCTCGTACCACTCATAAGAAATGCATTGTGAAAGACTCAAGGGTCCCCTCTCCGTTTGCATAGCTTTAAAGTAATTTTATGCAATATGCGAGTCCCATGACATTCGATGTGGCGAGGAAAATCGTATATATACGTATGACCATCCAGTACCTAGTGTAAAAATATTTCAGTAAATAGTATTTGATACTACATCAAATTTTTGTTACTGGGTAAATGTAAACGAAACAGGTTTCGAACCCTCTTTTAGTTTTTCTAAGAGAATTAGCTCAAGCCTGCAGAGTTCAGTGTCTTACTATTGAGTTATTTATTTGAATTCTTTTTCCAATGAAATTGAAGTTTTAAAGGGAATCAAAGGTTTTCTTGATGAACAATCCAGCACCTTAATGTACCATTTAATGAGACACTCGTAAATATACCAAAGAGAACGGTTTTTAACGAATAAATTTGAGCTGTACTGTTTCATATGCATTGAGCATTTGCATAGAATCAGTCTCCTAAAGTACTTTTTTCTCAACCTGAAGTCTAATTTGGATAACACTCTGCTCGACCCAACAAGGTTATGAAAGGAAAATGCCTACATAATAAAACTTGTGTATTTCATCCACATATTTTCACCTGTCCGCTTGAGCATATCCTTTTTGAGAAATTTTGGAATTTACAAAAAGGTAAACAAACTAGACGGGTAGAATATCAGAAAATTCATACGCTACATTTACCAACAATCAATTCACAATAGACAAAACTATCAGCTGTAAAAAACCCATCGTAAATTACGTTGTTAATAATTTCAACATGAGTTGGGAAAGCTACATTGGAATTTTAGTTTGGAAACTTCAAGTGGCAGAATATCAGGATACATGAACAGTTTTATCTAACATTTAAGTGAGGAATAGATGTAGTAAGATGATTAGGTGTCTGTTATGTTTTTTCCATGCCTCACAGCTCCAGTCTGGTTCTGTGCTCGTATTTACAATAACGGTGGCTTCCCTTGCTCAAAATAAGTTGCTTTCACTTTGGCTGGTAAAAATACAAAGCGAGCAGCCACCGTTCTTTTCATCCTCTCATACTTTTATCCACTCGCTCCCCTTCTTATCATGCAATTTCCTATTCTGTCTCAAATATTGTATATTCTCAAAAAAAGCGTAGGGCACCCTAAATTCCCGGCAAACTCCTAAAACCCATTAATTTTAACTGCTCAAGCCATTAAAGCTCTTCGAAACTCTCGTAAAACCCCACTCCATAAGGAAAGCATATAGAAAGGCTTGTGAAACGCACGTGTCAGTGCACCGTCTCACCATATTTCTCGTAAAACTCCACTCCATTAAAAATTTGAGCTAAGCACAGCACGCTGATAATGCAAAACGGAAGTATGCGACAGTTCAGCCAGCAACCATACCGTTTTTTATTTTTCATTCATCCACCCTTCATCCCTTTCCCAATATTAGCCGTTGCAACAATATTTGCGATGTTCAGACTGCATTTATATGCATGAACGAGAGTTCCCTTACTCAGTCTGCCTTTCTTCGTTTTCCAACAACGTTGTGCAAGAATAGTTCTCCTTTTCAGTAAAAATCAGAACAGGGTGCAGTTGAGAAACATTGCTTTTTCAAATCTCTCTTTAGCATCCGCATCATCTCCACAGTTTTTGTGAGCTGATCAAAAATATTTGGAGAAGTCATCGTTTCAAACGGACGCAATGGAGCCTGGCCGCAGTACAGATATACAGTTCCCTTCTCTGGTAGTTAAAATTATTATAGTTCAGCTAGCTATTAGTATTCATAACCATTCAAATGTCATTCCCACATTCTAAATCAGTGATTTCAAGCCATTTCGGACCAAGAAAAACTCGAGGTCTCCAATGCCTATTTTTTACGACGGCACATGAAGGGTAATA